>JAZHYW010018956.1:0-11384 GCA_037355805.1 Ixodes ricinus | reverse complement strand
AGAGGCGTTACAGACAAGTTAAAACAGCGATAATGAGTAAAATTATGGATGAATGAAAGAAGGTTTCAAGATCCCGAATGACGGACACTCGAATGATAACACTGCTACCTAATGTGTAAGGGAAAAGTGAATCGCGCTGTCTCAGGGAGAGACCTTGTTTTTTGCAGCAAAAGATGATTTTTGAACACCACTTTGGAATTTCAAATGCGTCCTCATGAAGAAGCGTGCAATCGGAGTGAATTGTACACGTCAAAATAGTTTGATGTCATCCACAAACAAGAGCACTTGTTTGAAACCCTGTGTACGCGTCAAAATGCTGCGTGAAGGCTAATATCCTTACAATTAAAATTTTAATCGGGCTCAGGTTGATGGCTCATATGGACTACGCATAAACCTAAACGCAAAATGAATACATAGTTGCCACGCATACGCCGGCGAGCGAGCGCATGCGGGACCGATGTGTTTCCCATGCAATAAAGAAAAAAAAGCATGCGTGGCTGAGTGGTTACCGCGCTTGACTTCCGTGCAGAAGCCCAGTGTTCGATTCCTGGGAGCGACGCGTCTTTTATTTATTCTTTCAATGCAGATTTCTGGAAAATTCAAGAACCCTCTTGCTTGTTCAAGGTCCGAATGTTCTACAAGCCAGAACCTTCTATGCCGATTGTTCTAGAAGTCACACGCGTGTACATAAGGGGCTCCGCGTGGCAAGCCGCAGTCAGTATCGCCCAGCGTTCCATCCGGCTGTTACACCGACTTCGACGCGCACGACGCTCTGTTGTTATCTTCTATTCCCTTTTGTTTTGGGCACAAGTTCGCCCCATTAAACGTTGCATTTATTCCTGTTTATTTATTGTTCTTTTGGTCACCACCCGTGACAATATAGCGTAGAAGTGCTTGACTGTGTTCGCACAGTTCATTTCAAAATGTTCCAATGCGAAAATTAATTGAACTCCTGATACCTTGGTGCAGTATTTCACGCAATACGGTGGCATTGAAAATGTTCCGGCACTCGGCCGTTGTATTGAATATTTGCTTGAGACTGATCTAAGTACATCGTGAGGTAAATATTGGAGTATGCAATACACACCTCATGATGTTCTCGTGGACATGTCAATGTTCTCACAGGCATGTCAATTTGATCGTATCTCTAAATTATTTTTAATGATATGCTGTGTGGCTCTACAACGTCAATCGAAAATGCAGTCTTTTCAATTTCCGCAAGGAAGGGGACATAAGTTCTGGCAGCGTCCCCCATTTTTAGAGCGCAGTCGAAGGCCCGTCCGGCTTGAGCGGTGCCGATGTCGCCGTCGGCGTCGGCGTAACCGCGCAGTGCATCATGAGACGCGTGATGTTACTGATGACGTCATCAGTGACGTCACTGATGACGTCATCGTCACGTGACCCCCAGGTCACGTGACCCCCAATCCGCCCCGCCCCTCCCCCCCAGGTCCACCCACCCCCCAGTACCCTTCGCTCTTCCTCAAGAGCTGCCCGCTAATTCGGTGTACAGGTAGTTGTAAACGGCTTTCACTTTTTTCTAAATATTTCTCGACTAGGGCGGGTCTGTATGTGGAACACACCGCTTCTTGGCAAATATTGCAGAAAAGTTGAAAATGCTCGACTTTACAATAAAAATATCCTGAATGTATATGTCTTCAGAGCGTGTTTTTCTACAAGTCGAAAACAAGAGTATGAATGACTTTTTTATTTTCACAATTGCGTGCATTATAAAGTGTGGTGCCTTTCTTCTATGCCACATAATTATATGCCCCGGAAAAGTAACAGGCCGGAATTAGCTTTACCACTAAGTTCATTGGCATGTTTTGCCACCTTTCTAAACGCTTAAGTTTTGCTGTGCTTAGAGTAGTGTATCTTTCGCATGTTTTCATTGATATCTTGCGACCCGTGTTGTCTTGCGCCGGCCCTGCTTTTGCCTAAGCCTCGTCAAAATATTAGGCGCTGGAAACAATCAGCCCTTCGCCTTAAGTCCTCATTGGGACCTCATTCTAAAGCACGACAAAAGAGTTCAAGCACAGACCTGACCTCGCCACACTTCCGTGTCCTTCCGCACAATAAGGTCCGTCTGCTGTGGTCACGGTTACCACGAAAACTAGGGGGCTGCTGAATGAGCACACACACACACGAACTCAGACTCCCAAGACAACAGAATCTATGCAAAATTTAGGCTTTCAAGCAGCGCGCTACGCCTGGTCTGTCTGGAAGCCTAGCTTGTGCTGGCTCAAGCTTTTCGCCAAGCATCGTCACAACCGCCAAGGACTGGCCAGGCGACCGCTTTCCGCCATCGACGGTGTGAAGGAGCCATTACTCGAAACATGCAAAAAAGCTCTCATCAAAACAGCTGAACAAGTGCCGCCATGTTTACTGGTCCCAAATAACGCAACTTGTTGTGATAAAAACGGCATGAAAAACGAAACTTGTATATACTTTCGATTCTCTCTTCTTTTTTTATTCTTTTTGAGTAGGCATGAAGAACAGGCGTTGTATCGGACCTTAAGTTGGCGTTGTCCATAGAGAGCGCGCGTAGTCTAGAACGCTTCCTGTGCGTATAGATTAAAACGAAAAGGAGTCATGCATTCCAGAAATAGTATTTTGCTTTATTTTCTGGTTTACGAGGAAAATAGGATGATTAATGTCATCCGTGGTTAATTTTGTTTTATAAATTCATACCTAAGTCGACGCGGCAAGAATACTTGTGGGAACCCCTGAAACCTCGACGTGAACTTTTTCCCGCTTTGTTAAGAAACTTGCGGCGACAGGACAGGAGCGCATACATTAATGGGGGTTACTTTCCTGAAATTCCTGAGTAGGCATAAAAACAAGTTTCTTGAGAAAGCGTATGTCGTTTCTGTCGATCATGAAATACATTGAAGCGTCCAGTTTCACCTCAGAACTACTAGTATATCTATTTCACATCAACTTAATAAAAAAAATAGGGAATTTTGTAATATTGGCTGTACAGTTCTCCTTCAAGTTTAACGACCACAGTTGCAGTTGAGACTCACCGGTTAATCAAGTAATTTGACGAAGAAAAGTAAAATAATACCTCTCTCTATATTTTTTTTCTTCAGATATTGTAGGGAATTTATTTGCATGGAGCCATCCAGGCATTCTAGGTGATAGCGTCCAGAGGTTAGACAGCAGAGTGAAGTGAACCAAAAACCTGATGACCGTTGCCATTACAATTCTGGTTGGCCGATGTTGCTTCATATAGGTCAAGTTCAGGATGCTCGGCTGGCGGCGCGCCAGCTTCATATTTGCCTAGAATCGTGACCGGCCTGCAAAACAATAACGCGGCGACTCGAGAACAGTAAAAGTAAGCGCCGAAGAGTAAACGCTGTCGCCTTCTTAAAGGTTCTCGACTATCAAAAGTAGGTAAAAAGCCAAAGCAAGAAGCAACCAAGAGAGTCAGTCCGTGAGTCGTCCTTTCGCTGTTGCAAAAAGTATGATACTTTTTTTCTTCTTCTTTGAAGTCTCCGGCACAAGCTCCCCTAATAAAACAATTGGTTCCAGTTTTCTCATGCATGCAACATTCTTTTTTTTTTTGAGGGGGGGGGGGGAAGCAATATTGCAATATTTCATTTCATTTCATTTTATTACCCCAAAGGTACTCGACTTGCGAGCGCATTACATGAGGGGGAAGTTCATAATATACAATTAGAACTTCAAAACAGTATTTTCGCGTATATACTTTTCACATCTTAGAATAACACGCACAAAAATGCACAGGGAAAGCGTGCACACAAAAGAGCAGGAAAAAGAACACATACATGATATAACATTGCAATTTCATAGATTGCGACATCATTGAATGGGTGTAAACAAGAGTTCACGCAAAAAAGATCAAGATGAATAAGCACAAATATACAACAGCGTGCAAGGCAAATACATGTCAAGGTAGAGACCACTACTAACTGCTCATTCCGATGTACTTGTTCACATTTACCTCACTCCGAGGTACTGTTCACATATGTGTTATCTATTCCTACCGACTCTGTAAGCCGTCTCATCGTATCCGTAATCAGGTAATGGTTTCACGCTTATTTGTTACCCCGATATACTAGAATCAAATTTACTAGCTACTGTTAGATATTCATTACTTACGTGGACCATCAGACGTGTTGAAGAACCTTCCTAATCACTGAAAGTAATGACTGGCAAAACCTTTCAGCCAAACTGCCAAATTTTAAATGTGTACATTGCTGTTGTTAGTTGACATGTTTCGCCAGTTAGCTTATATTTAGGCGACACGTTCTTGACATATTATAAGCTAAATATTAGTAAGCTTAAGATTTGAATCCTGAAAAAAATTTGGCATTGCACCATAACATTTCTATAATATATTTACTTGTAAGTTATCGTAACCTGGATTTCTTTTTCTAAGACGGATTTTTTTTTCTTCCACTACACTCTAAACCTGGTCTCTCTGACTTAGAGGGACTTTCTTTGAAAGTTGTACTTTCCTAAAAGTCAGAGGGACGGCAGCCTTCTTAAATCAGAGGGACAGGAGCTCTCTCAAGGGCATCCTCGCTTTTACAGACGCACATCGTTCCCGTGAATTCGGAGGGACATCCTCCCTATAAATTTCTGAGACACGGTGACCAAAAATCTCTCTCTGAATTTCGCTTCTCTTCATAGGCGGGACATTTTCTTTCAAATCTCTAGCTTAAATCAAGTTCAACAAGAAACTGCTTCCCCGTTAAAAAAGACGCGCGCGTTTAGTCCTAAATCGCAACAAACAAAGCAAATAGCGGCGCAAACGTTTATTAAACAAGATACAAAATGTTACGTGCGACGAACAAAATAAATGGCGGAACTGATTTATGGTAACAAAATAGTAATTATTTTTGTAAACATTGATACCACTAACCAATAAAATAAACACGTTATTTTTATACAAAGCGCCCCTATTAGACACTTGATTAAATTTGACGAATGTTGAACGCCAGACCATCACTTATGCGTCATGGTCTGACCCGAGGCTCAATAGAAACGTCGTCCTGTGAATCTGACGTCTGAACCCCTCTTCACTCAGGTGAGCGACCGATCGTCATCGCATATGGTTCAGCTCTTCTGAAAAAGAAACATTAACTTACATATCAGTTTGCAAGTGAGGCTATCTGTAATGATACTGAGGGACGTCCATTAAGTCCAGTATTATTGTCACGAAGGAATAGAGATTTAGCAATCAAACTCGAGTAGGATCGTTGAGACTTTCTCTACATGTTCGCCACCAAAAGTTACCCACTTTTTCCAGCGATGCACCACATGCCGGAGGCCATTGTTATAGAACTCCTCGTTTTGAGTGTTCAGGAATCGCTCCACTTCAGCAATCACTTGGTCGCCGTCCTTGAAATGCTTTCCTCTTATTTGGCCACACTGGAAGCGTCTGCGCCATTTAACCAAAGTGTCATAAACTGGGGCGTTGTCCCCGAACAACGCTCCCAGATTGGAATGAATATCCTTTGCATTGCTTCCCTTCAAATGAAAAAAAAAAAAACGGATCACTGCATGTATCTTGGCCCCGACGGGCGGTGCCATTTTTGTTTCGACTCCCTAGTGGCGTTCCGAGCTACTATAGTATGCGATATTTATACTGTGCGGAAACTAGAGGGACGCGCGCTCATGTTGATGCCTGTTTTGTTCCGTTTTTTTAAATTTTTTGTGCCAATAATACGAACTTTATGAACGCTCCTAGCGTGCTTTTATTTCGTCATTCCTTTACGACAAGATTATCGAGTGTCAAGATATCATAATATTTCCGCTTCAATAGAGAGTTTTATTATTGCGTAAAGCAAACGAAAGCACTCTGAGCTCGCGTTTGCGTTGCGTGTACCACGCTGCGCATGCGCGTCGGTGCCATGCACCAATCCTAGACCGCAGCTTGGGCTCCGCTAACGCGCAGTGTGGGACACGTAAAGGTAACGCAAACGCACAGTGCTTGCGTTTGATCGTATACGCAATACTAAACCCAATACTAGGGAGTTTTCGAAGACCGTGTTTCCACTCTGCTAAGCCCTCCGCAACGAAGAAGCCGCTAGTGCGCCTGCGCGCAGATGGCCTTGACTGTAGAGTTCCGGTTATCGTAGCGGGTTGCGGAGGGCGTTGCGGGACGGCGAAAACGATCTACGAAAACTGCCTAATGTTTAAATCCACCCTGAACGGTACTCTAAAAATAGCGTTATCTTTAAATTTTTGATCAAGGAACTGATCATAAATAAAGAGACGCTGGCTGCCGTTTAGCAGCGTCAGCTTCTTCATTGCACTTAAAAATAAGTGGTGCCCATTCACGCGAGAATACACAGTTGTTACCGAAAGTAAGCGCCACGTAGAAACACTACATAGAAAACGCAGAAAGATTGAAGGGTACGGAATCCAAATCCTAGAGCCCATCTCTTTGCTTAAACATAAAGAGGTTAAAATAGGACTTCACCAATACCAATATTCCCTAGGATAACGCGAGAAAACGAATTTTAAACTGAATAAAACGATAACCGAAAACCACCTCGCGGATGTCTGTGAAGCTTCGATGGAATGTCGTGACGACAACATGCCCGTAAGAGCAGCGCCACAACGGGAATTACGGTCACTCACAGGTATTACTTAGGCCTGAACGTAGTACCGAGGCGCTTTGGTGAAGAAAGCAACAGCAGAGTTGGCCACCGTTCGTTTTAGTATCGGGTGGTCTTTCCGGCAACGCTTCTTTGGAGTGGTTTGGAGATTGTGCACGTGCGATGTAATATTCACGCTACGAAATGTCTGATTTAAACGGGCCCGCATGCCCACCTTTCCTGATCACGAGATAGCCGCCTTCGTCGACTGCAACTGATAACGAACTCGATCGCTATGAAGTCAACACAACTACCATCGTTGCTAAAAGGAGACGGCCCGTACGGCTCTGCAAAGCGGCGCGATATGTAAACAAATCCCTGCGGCGCTTTTCGGGGATGCGGGAGAGAGCCAACGTCCAGGAAGATACGTTTGAAGTAAAAGAGTGTCAGCAAGATCCACGTAAATACCTGTTCGCACTGGCGACCGCGTTCTTGGTAACCGCTTCCGGGAACGGTCTTTTACAACCGATTTTATGAACCGCTGGGCCCCTAGACAATCGCAACTCGATGCTGACGAGACGCCCGGCAGAGAAAGATTGGACCGGCGCATTGAGTCGCACCCAAAAACTGCTCTAACTCGACATGTGCTGGCGTATCATCATGTCAAAATAAAATGGACATCTAAAAAAAGTGTACGTACCCACGTTGCGAAGGTAATCCATATGGCGTTTATTTGAGCTCTATAACACACACACAAAAAGGAGACAGAATCGAGGAGAGTGTCCCATCTCGACGAGATCAGTCGTCACCGCTGCATGTGAAATCAAGCTAGGTACGACGAGGGAAAGACTGGCCTTCTTACCCCAAATTAAAGGTCAGGGTCACGGTGGAAGTGTGGTCAGGGTTCAAACTATTTACACGAGGAGAGTCCGCAAAGGTCGCGTGGGCGTATTAAATTCATCAAGCCAGCCAAAAAAAAAAAATCGGGTTGTGGGGATATTCATACAGCGTGTAGTTGGTCAGCCATTTAGAGTTGCGACGAGTCGCACATGCCAGCGCTGCTCATCGATGAGCAATTTAAGCCAGTGCGGTACAGACCGTCTAGCCTGCGGGTCTTTAACGTGCACCACGCAGTTAGTGATACACGACCGCACGCCGGTACGATGCTCATCCAGATCGAAACGGGCAGGGGTGGGGCTCGAACCCAGGATCCCGGGCTCTGCAGCGCGAGCTTTCGCTCCACGCGCGTCGAGCTGGGTGTGCGCTTTAGCCCACTTGGCCACCGATCCCCCCTCAAGCCAGCCGATAGTGTGCCGATGGTCTTACCGGTGCCTAGTCTTGCCCGGATCGCCAAAGTGTTTTGCTAAGCCTAGCGTCTTTGGTGGTCGCTTGGTCGGTGGGTCCTCGTCGTTGTAGCTTTTTCAGGTATCCATGGTTCTAGCGTTTGTCTCCGCCGCGGCGTTCAGTTTCAATTACTTTTTTTTCTTCTTTTCTCTCGTTGGGACACGCACAGAGAGCACATAGAAATGCACGTTGGTCGTCGCGACGACGTAAATGAGCGATGTTGCCGGCGATGTAAATTTGGTCATAAAAAGTGCGTAAAGCTTTGTAGCTGTCGTGGGCGTGGTCGTAGGATCTCATCGTAGCGTGCGAAAAACTTGCGATAATTTCGCTTCGTGAATACGGAACTTTTCTTGGGCTTTGCTGTAAGATCGTTTTGTGAATAAGCTCTGTTACCTGTTGCGGACGACGAAGACAAGACAGACGGGTCGTACAAATACGACTCTAGGCAGAATCGCTTCTCGGCCATCATGGCCTGGTGATGTAGTGGCGTGGCGGCATCTTCGTCTTTCTTAATGTCATCTACACTGTAAAAAATGTGTGTAAAATTACAAGCATTTTTACAGACATTTTCTGTTGTCATACAGAAAATGTCTGTTAATGGTCTTTAACCGAAACTTATTCAAGAAAAAAACAGACATATTTCTGTTTTACCTCTTGGATAACCAAATGTTTCTCCACTTCACAAAAAGCGGTTCTAAGAACGTATTTGACACATTAATATTTTGTTTGTGTATTTAGAGAATAGAACTATATTTATGTGTAATTTTAGTGCAAGGATTAACGCGCGCCGTGTTTTCTTCGGTCGTAATTTTGGTGCGGAGCTTATTTTTTCATAGATGGATGCCGGATAACGATTCCTCGTGGACGTTGGTTTTCCCGGCTAGACGATTTCTGACGTAGGTGAGTGCTGTGCATTTTTACCGGTTTAGTAGTGACACTGCTTTGTTTCGTTTCTGGCTTAAGTCTCGCTATGGTCCCGAGCACGAACTAGAACACGCAATCGAAATGGGTTTCCGCGGTACCTTAAAGGGGCCCTGCAAATCATAATTAAGCGTCTACCTTTTTTGCGGTTTCCACGTCTCTTGGGGTTCGGGCAAGCCAGCGGGCACGGAGAGAGTCACTAAATATCAGTGCGTCATATTTTAACCGGACGACGCGGAAACCTCCTCCACCGACGGGGGCGACCCGCGGTACCGAAAGCGCGTAATGTGACGTCTTAGGTCCTGGGCTTACTACTGGTCAGAGCCGCTAAAAGCTTCTTTTTTAGTCGAAATACAAAATATAGAGTGGCGCGAACCGTTTCAATTATTTATAAAAGTAGTTTTTGTTCAGTATTTGAGATCAGAAAAGAAACAAATGCAGTTTATAAAGTACGGAAACAAGAAATGATCCGTCGACATACCCGCCACCAATCGGTGGAAAAGGCGGCGCCTACTAGAAAGGAGTAGTGGGATCAGGCGCCGACACGGAAAGGTCCCGGATGTACGCGGCGGCGCTGCGGCCGTAGGGACCGAAGGACCCGGCCGGCTCTGAGCGTTCCCAAGGCCTTCGGTGAGCAGCTTTGTCTGGCGGTTTGGCCGTTTCGCGGTATGGCAGCGCGAAGTGGCTCCCATTCTGAACTGTCTGTCTATGCTAGATCGCAAACTCAACGATGAAGTTAACTCAATCGGTCGCTGATTGGCTGCCCTTTTGGTCACGTGATGTGACGTTGCGATTGAGTTTTTCCCTACGGATTCCGATGGAGTTCGAGCTATGCTGGTGAAATAATGAAGTTAGCGGTGACGTCAAAATGTCGTCACGATTGAGTTTGGCGATTGAGATAACTTTGTAGTTGTCAGGCAGCCGGAGTTGCCAAACTCAATGAAGATGGCGACGTTCACGCTCGCGGATGGGGCGAGCCAAACCGGTCTTTCGCGGACTATCGCTACGTTTTTGATGTGTTCGGTTCAAGGTTCGTCAGGGACGTAGTCGGGGAATATTAACCGACACTCGCTGGCTCTGACAGTTGCCGCGGAAGCTTTGGCGGCGTCGCGAGGGGCCATTTGCTGACAGCCGAGCAGCAAGTGCTCTCAGCTTCTGAGTCGCTTGAGGCATATTTTGGTCCGGCGAAAACATCACCGTGCATCGGTGCGCTGTGAGTCGCGTTCTTTTGGATGTTAAAGAGACGATAATCGATCACCCGGGGTTCAAGGTGGGTGGACTTCGCGCGAAAGGAAGACGGAGAGACGACAACCAAGAAGTTCAGCGATGCGAATTCAGCAGTGCGCTCGGTAAATACTCTTACGTATCAATACGCTGTGTTCTAATACAGTCTGAATTGAACATTTTCTCAACGTGCTTGCACGACAGCTCTCGGTAGAAAACGGGCGCCTCATTCAACGCGATGAGTGTCGTGCGAGATCGTTCTAAGCGCACATTCAAGCTTACTCTAGTGATTGCATGTGTATAATTCATCCAAAGGTCTAGGGCCCCAACATCGGGAAATTGTTCAGCTTAAGCACGCTGTGTCCGTTTTTCCTTCACACTTGCCAAACTCTGTATGGACAGATTATGATACATAATTTTGATTGCCTGATACGCTGCACCTCTTTGCTCTGCAAGACATGATTTTTGGTATCATTTAAGCCAAGTGTAAATACATCCACATTATTTTTTTTTGCAATTATTATTATCTTTATATTGCAGGCTTTTGGGGATGTTATAAAAACCTACATGCTACTAGTTCCAAGCACAGACTGCATTAGCATAGAAAGCATCTATCTAGCCTTGATGTGCTTTTGGACAACTGAAAAGGTTACGAAACATTAATATCAGAGGCCGTTGTGTGCAGGTGACAGCGACTAACCCCTGAAACCGTGGTTGCACACCAATTCCTCGCAATCTCAATGGATGCTGTGCTGTCCCAAGGCCAAGCTTAACAAAAAGCATTGCTTAAGATTCTGTTGTGGAGCAGTGAATAGGATGCTCAAAAGCAGGTCCAGTGGTTGCAAAGGTTCTGGGCACAGCAACATCATTTGCCTTTCTGCATAAGGCAGGCTCCCAGCATCTTCCCGAGCCCCTTGCTCCTCAAGAGTTCGACCCCGAGGACGGTGTGATCTTTCACAGCAGAGGACAAGCTGTGCAGCGTTGAAAATAATAAAGGTGGCTGCCTCTGCACCCCAATTAGTATGTGCTGCCTACTAGGTCGCCCTCGTCAAACTTGCAGCCTGACAGCCGTCAAGCCTGTTACCAGCTTTGTCTTTCGAATCGTCACATAGGAAATATACTTGTGTGCATCTGCTTGCAATTTTGTGTCATACATTGTAACTTGCCCAATCTAGTATACACGGCAAGTCCCTTTTGACTGCAGAGCAATCTACCTAGCAGACAGTACAAGCGGCATTCAATTTTGTTGGGATCTTTTATCGACTACCTATTATAGATAAAGGGGCAGTTTGATACGAGGACATCTTTTCTTCGATCTGAAGCAAT
>JAZHYW010018955.1:0-10397 GCA_037355805.1 Ixodes ricinus | reverse complement strand
CGTCACAGATATTTTGTTTTTAATAGAACTCGTACCCTCCCGAAATAAGTGTTGTTCATAACAAGATTTCTGGCCCGCTTTCATATGCATGACACAAGAATCCTTCAAATTCGCTGAATTTTCGTAGACGAACACAAAATATACCTTCGCAAAGCAAAAACAAACAAAAAGCTACACAATCATAAACTACATCTTAAATCTGTTGAAACGCAGTCGTCCTTTTGGATCACATCAACGAGATTTTTTGTACTAAATCACTTCGAATTTAAAAAAAACAACAAAAAAACACCCGGTTTATATAAATATATATCTATGCTTCGAACATACCTGCGGAAGGTCTTTGTGTGATGAATTAGAGCGTAGACAAGCAACACTGTAGTACGCGCGCAGCTTGAAAATAAGTTCTGCTGTGACCTTATAGACGTTTGCAAAAATCGCCTTCTGGGCGCTGCCATCTTTGTCTGCTGGGCTGTGGAAGGCCTTCCGAGCATGCGCTGTTGCTCTGCTGTGCGGTACATCGGACGCTGCGCATCCATCTACAGCTCAGTGACTCGGCATTTTTCGCCCGGGTGATAAGCGCTGGAAAGGTCTATACGCCAAACTTTTTGATGCGTCACGCCGCCTCGCTGATGACGGCCGCGCGGGTTAGTGCCAACATGAATTCATCATGACGCGTGGCCGCGCATTTGTAAGTCGAGCCTGCCCCTCTCGGTATAGCGAATTAGCATGGTTGCGCGCGAATCGGCTTCGTCGCTCGGCGACGCGGAATCGTTGCCGAGACTGGGCGATTAATCTTCGATTTTGGATACCGAGCGCCGGAATAATGAGACCGCGCGCTAGCGGGCGAAACTAATGATTGGAGAAGTTCGCGCGTTGGAGCCATCGCGGAGCTGTTGGGGGAAAACGAGCCATTTTGTTCGTCGCCTTTCGGGGTTTCAATTCGACATAAATCTTGTTCTGCTTTTTTTTTTACAGCATTATTTTGATTTGCGGGGGAATGTAAGCGATCCGAGTGTTTTCCGCTAATCTCCGAGATGACGGGCGGAATAAGTTGGTTAATTCGGTGATTTCCACGCAGAGCTGTAACGATTGATGCGGGGTAGAGTTAGTGTCCATTGCTTCGTACAGAAAATTCTAGAATGTGGTTAGGGCTAGGGTGCCTCCGTTTGGTTCTTCTTGAGGCGGTGCCACTTTTTGTTTACTCCCCTTGGCGGACAGCGCGTGATACGGCAGGAAAAAATACGAAGAAATAACGTGAACTATTATGGCGGCTGAAAAACGGCCAAAACTTAAAAGTACGCTCTTTCATGTTACCGTAATGAAAACGGAGCAAACAAATTTGATAAGGTCAAAGGGGACAAGACTAGACAGCCGCTAGCCTCCTTGCTGTTCTCTTTGATTTTTCCCATCCATTCGCTAAGTTTTCATTGTGTCGATCAAGCACCAATTAGCCCAGCAATTCACTAGTTTACTCCGCTTTCGTGTATTTAGAAGGAAAAAAAAAAAGAGAAGGAACTATTTATCCGCAATATTTCACGATCTTACCGCCCTCAAACAGACGCGTTAGGGCAGATTTAAACCACAGTGCCTATTACTGTAAGCTGACGTTTCGAAACGTCACACTTCTCATCTCGTCCATAGTTTGGCCCCTTTTGTTTGCTTTTGGCACGCCCCTCTTGGAAAACTAACTTTCACACCATCTTACTACATATTGGAGTATTATTCTTACTTTTCTGTCGGAACATTTGCTTCGGTGTCTGCGTAGTATGAACGTTTCTGTCGCGCTCGATATTCGGGTGCCCCTAATAGACATTTCCGTATCTCATCGAGACACTGAAACGGATGATCACCAACTTACACAAAGTCCCTGTTGATGACACAAGCACCACGGCGTTCAGAAAGGCAACAACCTCGTGATGAAGTTCAAGGGAGAAGCGTAATACCAAAAGACAGAGGTGAAACAGATACTGAGAGGCGTCCTTTGCTGTACTCAACTTTTCTAAACAAGCAACCTTATACCCTCAGCAACGACGTGAGTTCCAGTCACGTCATAAAGCAACCTGCGTTCTTTCTCAATCCTCTTATCGATTGTCTCCCGTTTCTCCCATTCCGTTCAACCGCACCAAAAGGAAGAAACCAAGCGTCCCTTTCCGCAACCATCTCCTGCAGGTGCTGGCAACAAGGGCCTGCCGCCCAAGAGCCCTGCTCCATCGACCTGAGCCAATTGCTCCAGAGGAGCATCTCGCGGCGCGCTTCTTGGAGACCCCAAGCGGCTCGTTGATGGCTGGACGTGACTCCGGGGCCTCCGAGACCACTCGGCCCAGACCCTTCCGCCTGCCAAGTCCCCGCGGGGAACAGCCGCACGGCCGAGCTTGGGCTGTTGCCGCTCGAGTTAGCCGACAAGGTAACTCCCCGACTATACTAGGAGCACCGGAGGAAGTTCATTCCGCTTTCGCTGAACATTTTGTTTTCAACGTGAGACATTTTTAGGTCATTTTAGGTTAAGTTGGGTTAGGTTAGGTGAAGCCACGAAAAGCGTAACTGCGATTTAGTGGAGTTAGCACCACTAACTGTAACACTAACTCGAACATTAACTAACTCTAACTCTAATTAAACTTAACTAACCTCAACTTTAACTTTAAGTCTAACTCTAACTCTAACTACTACACTAACTCATCACTAACTCCACTAAACACTTGGTTTAGCGCTAGTGGTCTAGCACCACTAGTGCTAAACCAAGAACGTTTCACGTAGCAACACAATTGCAAGGCAATTTCGCTTTTTTTTTAGGTGTTTTATGCAAAGTGTGTACGGTTTTTTCCGGATCAGTTCCCACCCGGTGCCTCCGGGACGCACTGCGCATATGCGAGTCTTCTCTTCGGTAGCGCATGCGCACTTGGTACCGGAGGGCCCGTCGTACCGTATCGGAACTGCAAAAACGGTTTCCTAAAAGTCTCTATTGATCACGCAAAAACCGTCTGCACACCTGTTCAAAGCATACAAATGTATGGAACAAACTTGGTTCGAACATTTCTTGAGGAGCCGTACCCGCAGATAATTCGGCCATCATGTCTCCAGCAAACGCCGTGTCTTTTCTTTCTTTTTCTTTTTTTCATACACAGCATACTTGAACAATTGCCAGCTTTAGTAGCTCGCAAATAGGCTTGTATTATACTCAGATTATAATTAACGTGATTTGTCATTGACAATATCTGTCACGTCTCGTCAAAATGAACGATCTAGGAAGAAAAAAAAATCCTTGTATGGTTAGCAGCACCTGTGGAACTTTTAGACATGTATATAGTTCGAGGACTATAGCCAGGAAAATACGGTATAGCTGGGCTAGTCGGTGCTTGATCCGAATAGAGAATACACCGCACAGTAGTACACAAGGACAAGTAGAAGGCACATGCAGACACACATACTTGTCTTTTTGCCCTTTCTTTTTTTTTCGCTGCGATGTCCGCGTTTTTTAAAACAAACAAAAACGCCCATTCCCAGCTTCTTTGTTTTTGCGACGAGCGTTTGGTGAACATAATCACGAGTTTCGTGTTACAATTGTAATTACGTTGTGTGAATGTTTAGACAGCAGGAAGTTAGTCAGGCCCAATGGGCGTCTGGTGACTCGGCTGTAGATAGGAAATTTAGTCAGTCCATGTACCACTGCTAGTATGGGCGGCTCTAACATGCATCACGCAGTAGTGATTGCACGAACACACGCCGGTACGACGCTCATCCACATCGAAATGGGCAGGGGTGGGGTCGGTGATTGAGCCGCGCCAAAATGAAACGGAATGAAAGAAAGGTGATAACTTTTCGGATTCAATATTTTCATTTCATGCTTCTAAGGCTAAACAGCTTGCAAACACTGCACGTGCTCCCGCTAGATAACTAAGAAGAAAGAAAAAACATGTGCTTTGACCCCTTTTTTATACTATTATTTTAGAGAGAAACCCCGATTACTGGAAAACATATTTTGAGCAAAAACCCGACTGTTAAAGAGTTATGGTGTGAGCAAAAGAAAAAAGGCCATTGGAGGTGCGGGGTATCGATCCCCGTACCTCTCGCATGCTAAGCGAGCGCTCTACCATCTGAGCTACACCCCCGGACAATGCAGTACCATACAAACGTCCACCAAGGCAGTAATATATTCAGGTCCTCCTTCCTTCCTCCCTTAAAGTCTCTCCTTCCGTGCTCTTCTTTCCTCTGCGCAGGTATGAACTGGATCGAAGACGCGAGGGAAGCAGAAACTTGGCTTACGTCGCGACTTGCAATACTCAGCTGTGGAGTATTGCAAACCTGAGACTTTTCATGCGTGTGTCGTCCTTCGTTTACCTGCAGTCTCGTGGTCGTGTTGCATCTAATCTTCACCAGCTCGCTTGCGCCCTGACTCTCTGTTCAACCTGTTTGCTTCGTTTATGCTTGTATCATCGAGCTTTCTCACTAATAGCTGGGGTTTCCGCTTACTCGTTTGTGCGGTGACTGAAGACCTCTCCAATTAACATTCTGTCACTTCCAAACTGTGGTAACCAAAAAGCAAAATGGGTAGTTAAATATTATTTCCTAACTACAATTCCTTGTCTCGATGTTATACCCCACACATGCGGTGTTTGAAGCCTACGACAGTATGACGAAGCTTCAAAATAATAAATTCTGAAAGCCATGGATTGGAAACCGAATGCACTAAGGCAACGTCCATTAAACCTGGAAGGTTACTTGGTGTCTTTAGAATGAAGGAACTGTTATTCTGGAGGAAACTTCAAAACGAAGTATTGAGGCCTACTCAGAATGAAGAAACAGTAATTCTTGAAAAACCTTCAGAATCACAGAGCAATTGCTCAGTGATTCTGAAGTAACCGTTTAAGATAGAAGAATCATGCGCACTCTTTCGAATATAACGGCAACTAGTTTTGAAGGACCCTTCGAAATGAAGAGCATGGAAACCTTCTAGAAGGACGCAGCATTTATTCTGAAAACTAATTTAAAGGTTATGCAGACACTTCGGACGGAAGAGTCGTGCAGAAACTTTAGAATGACGGAACCATGTTCTCAAGGTACCTTCAGAATTGAGGGTCATTTATGCCCTACAGAATGAAGAAACTTTCATTCAAGAAGTAGAAAGAGGATTCAGGCTTATACACTTTCAGAACATGTGAAGCTTTAACCTGGTTAAAACCTCAAACCCCCCCCCCCCCTTGCCCCCGAAAAAGAAGCAGATTTTTTTAAAGAATAATTGAAAGCCTTATCTGAAGGAACCTACAGAATAAAGTCATGCAGACTTTTGAGAATAAATGTACCCTTATTCCGGAGGAAACCGTTTTAATAAAGGCCCTTCAGAATTAAGCCGTACTTGCAAGAAGAACTCCAAAATCAAGAATTATAAACAACTCTTCAAAATGAAAGAACCTATATGCTGAAGGAGTACCACGAATGAAGGGTAAGCTTGCGCGATATTTCAGCGGCTTCAGATTCTTAGCCGGAGGTACTTTACAGAGCATCTCCGTCGGATGATCCAGCTCTCATCTTCTGAATTTAATTTAGAAGAGCGTTGGAAGTCTGAAGCGGGAGAGTCAGTGCTGCCATTGGCGTCTAATTTGAAAACTATAAATAGCCCAGCAAAGCGCGAATATAACGTTAGTTCGCCAAAGACATAACAAATAGCAACACCTCCTGCGGTGCGCGCAGTTTCGCGATTAGGCTGATGCAATTTCTAATGTGCAATCACTATCCGTACGGCGACGACCGTCAAAGGGTTAACATTCAACCTAAAGCTGATTGATTTGAACTATCAATTGAATTTTCCCTTCGTAGGTTTGCGTCCGTGAGTGTAGAATCAGATGGTAGAGCGCTCGCTTAGTATGCTGTAGAGAGTTAATATTAGATACCTTTTTTTCCAACACAAACAATGTTGGAAAGGTTACACGAAAAAAAGCTGTAAAAACAGCTTCACGAGCCCCGAGCCACACTAAACCAGCAGCCGCAATCCAGGCGCCAAAGAAATTATACAAAAATGAAAACATGACATGTGCACTACAGATTTGAAAAGGAAATTACAAAAAGAACTAACGCTATACGAGGCAAGTAGCATATTGATACAATTTACGCCATTGTGAAAATACACACAGAAAGTTACAGCCTCACTGAAATAAACACGAAATAAAACACCAACTCAACAGATTTTAACGCTTATCGCGGACAATTTTGGCTCGCAATAAACATTTGCAATAAAAATTTCCCGTAAGGTGCTCGCCGACATATTGCTAAGTTCAATTCCTTGCCTATTAAGCTGGTTCAGGGTAGTCGGCAAAGTATATTTTAAACCTTAGTGGCCGTAGTTTGTTTTAAAAAAGGGTACTTCCGGGGTTCTTTAATCTCGTGTTGGGCATATTTTTATCTGTTAGCTTCGCTAAGTTTTTCAGGTGATATTGGGATAAATTTGTTTCTATTTTTGTACTTCGCACTACAAACGATATTTATATAAATAAAAGGTTTACTATCCCACCAATTTGACTAAAAAGATCATCAATTGGATGTTCTAGTGGCACATTAGAGATACTTCTTAATATCTTTTTTGAAAAAGATTTTTTTGGGGATCGGTGCCAGGTGGCCAGTGTCCCACATGAGTTGACCATAATTTAAATGTGAAAAACTAATGAATTATATAATACTAACTTTTTTATATGTGGTAAAATGTGTTTATTACGATATAGAAAATACCGACGATAGCCCGATAATTTCGATATGGAGCAGGATTGACAGTGGTTGTCCCGTGACAAAGTTTTCTTGAAAAATAACGCCCAAAGTGTTAAACGCGGGAACAATTTCTATTTGGAGAAGAATTTATAAAATATTTTGGTAATTTTGATATGTTAATTCTTCAACGCACATTATGTTTTACTCCATCTACCAAACTTCCAACAGTGTTTCGTTCCCGTCATCAAAACGCTCCGACGCGTCATCACCATCAAACAGTAAGCTCGCATCGGTCTCGCATAAATTAAAAATTCAGTTGAGTGACTAATGTTTACGATATCATTTTATATATACATTGAATGAAAAGGCCCGAGAATGCTTCCCGTGAGAACCCCCGATACAATCGGTTTTATTTCAGATGAGTGACCGTTGTTCAGGTTCAGGGGTCGATACCCCGCGCTACTACAGACGTTTGGTTTCTGCCTTCATCTGGTTTAATATCTGACCTATCGAACGCTACGAGGTAGTGGGACCAATCGAGCAGCCACCAGAAGCGCAGGTCCTTTTTTTGTTCTTGGCTGGTACAGCGATGATAGAGACGTACGGAACACATGCTGTATCGAACGCCATGATGAGTGCGATTTTGACGCTGTCTGAGGGTCCCATCCGCTCGTAGTGTCGGCTGCGTCTCAGCTTGAGGTAGAATGAACTACCATGTGGTGTCTCGAATAGCGGCCTAGGCTCTCTAGATCGGCTGCAAAAAATCGGTTTCTCAACCTAATCGTGCTACGATTTTGTGCAGCGTGTGTCTACAGGTGGTACATTTTATCCATAAAATTTGCAACGAGTATAATCTTTTACCTGAGCAAAAAGTTAAAAATAAAAAAAGGCTTAACTCCTATGGAAACGCAGCGAAGCCAGCGGTTCGTCGAACAATAGGGCGCCCTATTGTTTCGAAGACCGGCGGCCTCGCCGCGTTTCCATTTATTTAGTTTATTTATTTATTTACTTATTTATTTATGTTATTTACTTATTTCAATATCAGGTAACGATTACGACTGACTTTATCAACAATTTTATACAATGAATAACTTAAAGCACCATAACATTAGTTAGGGCAACGGCATTGAAATGGGTTTTCAACGAATCATCCGTAGACTAGGCGATAGAGCTAGGAAGGCAGTTTTCGAATCCTGGATTTTTGGGCGGTCAAAGATTGTTGAAATGTGTTCGAGCTACATAGTGGCACGCCTACTTTATGAGGACGACCAAGACGGATGAAACATAGAAACGTGGTGAGAGGAGACGTTGACTGAGGAACGAGCTAGTGTGAAATGCTTGTATGGACGGGACACAAAGAACACACTTGCCTCGCATTTGGCGTGAGGCTAAGACTAGGCAAAGACAAGCTAGACTTCATAGAGGTGACACTTGCAGTGCGTTGATAATTACTGAGGATGAGACGAGCGGAACGATCTTGAACAGCTTCTGGGGGTTAACCAAATTCAAAAGGCTCGAGTCACCAGATCGACGACGCGTATTCGAGCTTTGAGCGTACAAGTGCTTTGTAAAGAGTTAACGTCATAGCGTACCGAGCTAAAGCGAAATTACGTTTTAAATAGCCAAGCTGCGATTAGCATTACTAATTACGTATCCAGTATGTATTCTCCAGGCACGATTCAGATGTCATCTAAGAGGAGTCGAGCCTTCTTAGACCGTTTATAACAAACGCACCAAGAAGAAGAGCGCCGTGACTACGTAATTTTGGGGCTGTCTGATTGGTTTTCATCGCATCGTATACCTTCGGCTGCACTCGGAGTTTAAATTATAGAAGAGCAGGCTTTTTTTTCATTTTTTATTCACCTTTGAGCGACGAATTGTTTGCACTCTGATCAGGAATGAAAAATATTTCTTCGTTACTTTCTCGTATGTTTCAGAAAGAACTAACGAACCGTCGTTCGTTCGTATAACCTCTGCGGAGCTGCGCTTTCCGGCAAGTTATAAATAGACAACCGGCTCGAATTTCACTCGCAATTTTTGGCGCGAGGCTTGTGAAAACGCGAAAAGTTTTAAAAAGGTTTTTAACTTGTAAATTTGTCACAGCTGTCACAAAAACAAAAAAAAACAAATTAGAGTCCATTTTTGGCGCGTACAGTTCAGCGCATCACGCTGCGATGCACAGCGAAGCAGCAAATGTCATTCCGAAATTTGAGCTCTGGTACGCGGGATAGTAATAGGCCCTCAGAAATATTCGAGTATATATATGCGTAAATTTATGAATAATATATCCGCCTTATTATAAAATGCTTTTAACGAGTCTGTACTACGTTATATAACGAGATTTAGTTCAGTTTTAAGATTATGAACGCAAGCCGAGACAAGTATAAGCGGCTACGAATTTCAGTCGACAAGCAATATAAAGGGGCGTGTCAAGGACGGGTTGACAGACACTAATGTCGAGAACAAGAGCAGGGTCTGTATTTTACAATATATAACTTCTTACATAAAATGAGCCCAAAAATAAAAAAATATATATAATCGAGACCCGGAGGAATAAAATAATGGAACAAAGCGACACCAAATTTCAAACGCAGCTGGCGTTCACGCAGCCTTCTGCTTTTGTACTACGGCGCCATTTGTTTAAATCTCCAAACCATGCAGTCGCGGTTGCACGCTGGGTCTGCGGAATCATGAGGAATCAGCTAATAACATTTCTAAAAGTTGCCGTTTGACTGCACGAATAATTATTAATGATATTTGTAGAAAGTGGCACTAAATTCGCCCGTGGGACAGAAGTAATTATCTCGGTTTTTCCATTGTGTTGAGTCGTTCAGATGTAAACCGTCTCCTTTGAAAACGCATTAACCTTGAGAAACATGGGAGACAAACGTTTGTTAGTAGGCTGGAGGCAGGAATGTAAACTTGCATCAAAGTACATATATATTGAATAAAATAGCGTGGTAGTAGCAGTCCTCTTAGAAGATACCGACATACAGCTATTTGATTCGCCTCAAGATTGTGATGTCACTGCTATCGGGGGAATTAAATCAGTTATCACTTTAAAGCTGCACTTGATGTGACAGGTTTTGGTCATCATTTACGAATATAGAGTAAATACGACCACACA
Source organism: Ixodes ricinus (assembly GCA_037355805.1). NCBI lineage: Eukaryota > Metazoa > Arthropoda > Arachnida > Ixodida > Ixodidae > Ixodes > Ixodes ricinus. The sequence goes on along the minus strand of JAZHYW010018955.1, from coordinate 577 downwards.
TTACACTCTTGCAATGGGAACATTTCCGTATTCCTCTTGAATCAAGGAAACTTCAACAGGATTTCATTCGAAAAGTGTGAAAGGACAATAAAAATAAATTGCTCAAACTTTTGATGAAGATTTGACAATTAAAATAAATTAATGAATGAATAATTTATTTAATTACTAAAATAATAAATGGGATTATGTTATAAGAAGAGTGTTTCAATTACGCACACTCTATAGAACTTGCAACTTTGTTTGAACTGAGTGGAGATGAAGGGGAGTGGCCTGGACAGGTATTTTTAGTCGAGAGGAAAAGGAGGCGAGGCGCTGGCTTTTCCGGGACACCCCGTCGTATATGTGAGCGTGATATGGGTAAAGAAAAGAGTAAAAAATGACCAGATGCGAGACTTGGAAACGGCGTCCGAGTTTGTAATCATCTTATGTTGAGCTTCCTCTCCTTGCGGTTCTCCGTCCGGGGGTGTAGCTCAGATGGTAGAGCGCTCGCTTAGCATGCGACTGGTACGGGGATCGATACCTCGCACCTGACCTTTTTCTTTTTTTCTTCTTTTTTTTCGCGCGCTGAATTACTGTG
>JAZHYW010018954.1:0-18433 GCA_037355805.1 Ixodes ricinus | reverse complement strand
ACGTATTGCCTTGGGATATGGTGATCCACAAAGCAAGGCTTGTAATCTGAGGCGTATTTTCATTCCTTGCAGTTGTGATTGTCATTGCAAATCTTCAAGGACGTTTATTTATTTAATTTTTCGTTCTCATCCTCTATCATACAGGTCAGCCTGAATTTTGTTTCACAATTTCCTTTTCAGGGGATTAAAATCAGATTTGCTATTAAATTTCCATACGCCTGGCAAATGAAGTAGAAATTGTACAAGCCATGTTCAGTGTCCATCTGCAGCTCGCCCAGGCTGGGTGATGCCAGTCTGTCAGGCATTGCCTCATGGGGTCCAGCACGCTCACCGTGGTTCACCGCCCTAGGGCTGAAAACATTCATGCCTGGTTGCACTGAAAGTTTTGCTGCTCTCCTGTGGGTTTGATGGGCCAAACAGAGTTTAGAGTCTAAATGACCTGCCTTCCACCTGCCATGTTTCACGTCCTGAGATTCCTCGTCCTTGAGGAAACCCCAAGGTGAATGGTATACAGTCAGCTTCACAAATACCTGCGAAGCAAGCAAGCTGTGTTTAATGTCAAGATGTGCATAGCAGACCCCCAATGAACTAAGCCACGTTACAAAATATGTGGAAATCGTCACAGTACCATCTCAGTTGGCATGAGGATGTATCAGATGCAGGTGTACAAGGAAGGCATGCATGCCAGTACACGGAAAAGGTGAGGTGGAGCTAACAGCCTGAAATCTGGCATGCCGTTGTTATCTCCCAAGGTGAAGATAAAAACGGTACAGACGCCAATAAGCCTGTGAGATGCACCTGTTCACGCAGATGTTGAGAGTAGAATAGGGAAGCAGGCATGGGCTAGAATCCTAAGGTGCAGGAAGCATTTAGCTCAATGTCCCAAAGCTTCCACACTGAACATCAAGGTATTGTGACTGCTCACCACTGTCACTCCAAGCAAATTTGATTTGTGCAAGGAAGGTGGTGAGGTCGGCTGTGGAACTAAATACTTATGAATGATGTGGATGACCCCTCATAACTCAAGATGTTGTCAATGATTAAGATGTGTTGTTGGAGAGCAGTGTACCCAGTTGTCCCTGCACCTCCTCAGAAAATGGTGTTTGCACGTCAGATATTCGTAGGGACTAGTCCCTCGCAGGTTCCCTCACGGAGCTTCCTGCTTCTTTTCCTTATCGTTCCTGCACTTACACACTTGAGCCATTCTTTTGAAAACTTGTGCCAGTGGCCTGTTTCCTGAGTGGAGTTCTTCTTGATACTTCCCAGTACTTTGAAAGGAAAGCTGAGAATGAGCTAGCACCCAAGCTTGCAACACTAGTGCTTAGTGAACTAGGCCATGCACAATATACACGCTCCCAAGCCTCAGAGCAGGTGCAGATGCTTCTCAACAAAGTAATTTAGGAGCTGGCCAGTATATGAAACGTGTTCAGCAGTGAAGGAATCTTCTGCAGAGGAGCCTGCATGGACATGAAGTGACATGAAGTGTTGAAATGAGCTCTTCAGGCCAGGGGGATGCCCTTCAACGCTGGGCAAGCAAGAGATCAAGTGCCAGACTCTGCCAGAGAAAGGATACCCCAGGTGGTGCCCCTCCTGCTTCATTGCTGAGAATGGAGTCAGATCCGAGTTTGGCCTTGGTTTCAGGAAAGTAATTCCGTGCTTCCAAGCACAATGTACTGGCCTGATTTGCTGGGCAGCCAGTGAGCGGTGTAGTGGGTTCCTTGCAGTACACTTCATGAAGACCCTTTGCTGGGTAATTTCACACTATAGCACGGAGTGGCAACATGCCAATTTCTTTCCTAGGCATTCTATACTCTCTCTTGTTGTGCTTTGTCCTACTCTTGATGAATTCTTCAAGGTAAGTTCTGTAAGTTCGCTGGTTCCTTTGTCCAGCTGAACACTTGATAGGAAATATACCTTGATCTTTTTTTCGAAACCAGTGCCAGTATCGCCAGAATTGCTGAAGTTGGATTTGTCGGTGCAGTAACCCATCAACGTTCAACGCTGGAGCGTGTCTGCATTCAGAATCTACCAGTCCAGAAGATAGACATTTGAGATGAATAAGGCCAGTCTTAGTCCGGCGTAATATTCCCCTTGAGAGCTGATCAATGGGGGCATTGCCTGGGCGTACGAAATGACTTGATCTACTAACAGACTAGGATCCGCCTTCAGAACGAACAGCTAATCATTCACAGCTGCATAATACGCGAAGCTACTAACCCAACCCGCAGTCTTCCTGCAAGGACAGCTGCACGCTGGAGTCCATGGTTGCTTCTGTCTTCCGTATCGCCTGAGTTGCTCCTCTGCAGGTAAAGAATGTGTCTTGTTCACAATACTTGTAAGCCTCACCGCTGTGGCTGCTGGTCTCCTTGAAAAACGACGCGATTTTGTAATGCAAGCATCACCTGTAGGGGGACTCACCACCTGTAGGGGACCCACCTGTAGGGGACTGTCATTGCAGCAATTGCCGCGAGAATCCTTGAGGTCTCATTCAAGAACATCACTACAGCCCAGTGGAACGCTCTCTGATGTCCCTTGAAGGATTGAGAGCATGCTCCTAACTCCATCTATCGCTATCGCCCTCATTACAACTCCTGCAGGCCTGCACATGACGCCAGTTGTAGTACTCAATCGAAGCAAAATCAACTAACTACTTACAGTGGATGTTGACTCTGCGCTAAATTTCACGGGTACATAAGAACAAGATATAGTGCAGTGCACCATCGCCGACACGCCTCTGTTTGCAGCAACAGAAAGCCAAGACCACAGACCCTGACAGCTACGAGGGGCCTTTCCAGCTCAAAGAACAGAACCCTTTAAGGCCAAACAAATCTGGTTTTGGGAGCGAAGACTTGCTGCCAACTTACCAGAACCTGGGTGAAGTCTCATGTTTCGGGTCAATATGCTGGCAGTGTATGCGTCATGTGGCTTCTCTTGTAAATAATTAATAAATTTAAGGCATTGACTGCCTAAATATAGTCTGCATCTCATGGGGCTACTATGTAAATGATATAAAGCTTATAAACAAAAGATCATCTGAAAGGGTTACTGCTGAGTACAAGAAATACCAGCTACTGTTCGGGGATCTTTAACTGTTGCTTTCCATGAGAGTTTCAAGAAAAAAAGTATGGGTGTGGTGAATAGAATTTCGAAGAATATTCCAAATAAGCCAAGTATAAAATCAAATGTATAATCAAATATTGAATACCAAGAATTCATTTGGGGGGCTCTACATGCCAAACCAATGAAGGGTACCTAAGTACAACTTAATGAAAAACCAGGGACATGCAGGTCATTTAGGACCTGAGGTACAATCAAATCTGTTACATGAAAGCCCTCTCTGCAATAAGCCTCAGCTGATTGGTGGTAAGTACCACGATAGGATTGGATCCCGCCAACTGGGGATCCTTAGCAAACGTTCTGCTCTGAGCCACCGCAGGCAGCTACTCTTGAATGTGGCATAAATGCACACCGGGGACAGCTTACATCACAGTTTATGTGTATTTATTCATGAAGGCTATCACTGAAGCTGTGCTCCTGCTGCACCTTGGATGGTGTTTCTGCAGGACGCATTTCCTGGCCATGTAAAGCTTAACCTCTTCCTCTCAAAGCCTCAAAACTTCTGCCTGAGCAGCCTTCTGTTCATCGAATACCGTTTTGATGTACGCGGTGCTCGAGCTTCGTGGCCTTTTTCCTTTTTTTTTGTATGCCGTATGCAATATGTGCACCGACACTGCTGGGCCCCCGCCTGTTGACACTTGCAGGGCGTGGGAAGTTGGCAATGTTTTCCTCGCCACAAGAAATTTTCCTGGTTCGACGGGCTACTCGGGCGGTCCGCGGTCGCCATGCTTCTCTTGCATGTCCAGAGCAACCGAGTACCACATAAAGTAGTTTTTCCCGTTAAGCTACAAGAGACTGCGGTGCAGCTATACACACACCAGCACTATATAAACAACACTCAATCTAGACACAAAAAATAAAGCAGAATTTGAAACAAAACTGCTTGACGACAACTCTTTTTATATAATCCTGTCTTCTCAACCTCAGCAACACCGGACTTCCAAATCACGCCCATCTCCTAGATGCCTACGATTTTTTTGCTCTTTTTCGTCAGGTGTAAAGAAGGCGTACTAATACAGTTGTTAGAATTCCTGGTATGTTCTGTTTCATAATTTGTTAACTGGTTGCTGTTATTGTTATTAGGTGGCACCTAAATGTGTTGTTGTGCCACCAAAGCCAATATATGTACCTAAAAAGCAATTGAACTTCAACCTGTGTATGAATGTTTAGGTTGAGTGAATCACTTGTATGTTAGGTATTGCTAGCATAGTCTTATGCATTAGTATGCAAAGTGTTGCAGCTCTATAATTCGCTTGAAGAGACAGCATTCAATCGCTAAAAGATGTTAACGGTGCTAACGGACTTATTACATTCATTCCACATACTTTCGCGCAAAATTAAATATTTGATGAAGCCAAGCTCAAAAGCAAAGCCTGGCGCATTGTACACTACATGCAGAGGAGGTAGGCTGCAAAATAATATTATAAAATCTACAAAACAATTGAAGATATTCGCAAAAACATCAGAAAGGATGATTGTACATACCAGAGCAGAAAAAGGTGAAGGGCCCAGCGTAGGGGTAGGCACCTTATCTATAACCCTTCTGCCAGTATAGCCGTTGTCTGGCAGAATCCTGAATTTGAAAGCAGCCACGTTCCAAATTGAGCTAGTTCGCGTCATGTTTACCGCGACAGACCGCTACACGCAGGTAAAAGCTACGCTTGCAACGCTTGTCGGTGCTATGCAGTAGCAGTATTTGCCTGATAGCCTGTGGACCCCGTCGCGGGCAATTTTCGAAAACAATTTCATGGCCTGCCTACGCTAATTTCATACCTACAACCTACTCCACTATTGTCAGGTGGCATGGTTGTAGCCAAGCGCCTCATCCACCAGGGCTGCACATTCAGGAGTAGGGACCAACAGTCTGTTCAGGTCCCAGAAGAAGGGCTACTCTCATGTGCCGGAGACTGTAGGGTCCCTGCCTAGATGTTTTCTGTAAAAATGGAATTGCAGGAGTGGCAACTTGGTATGTTATTGATGTATGTGTAACACCCTGTATAACAAACAATTGAACATTCTCAGAATAAAGAGGTAATACATTATGCTAGTGGCTATTGTGCTTACATATAGCAACTAGTAGCTGTGGCAATTCAGCATTTGAGGATATGAGATTGTCCCGCATCAGATTATGGGACCTATGAACTGATATTTCTAATGAGATATAGTAGTCCTCCATCCTGCCATTGTTTCAGTGTGTATGCTGGTTTCATGCTGAAGTGACAAATAAAAAGATTTCTTATTGATTGCATTAAAGCCACTGTATAAAGTGACTGAAGCTCGCAAATAGTGATTCTTTATCAGATATATATTTTGAAATATGGTAGATTGATTGATCACCGTCCGATCACTGAAAACGACATGTGAAAATTTACCATGTTTTCCAATTACTCATAGATTAGTCAGTCTTAACTTATGTAAACCGCAACTCGTTGAAGAAACAAACGTTGATCTTTGTTTGGCGTAGGTGAAAAGCTCTTTTTTTCGCACGCTCTGCATGCTTGCAATAAGATTTCACTATTTCAGCTTTTCAGTCTCCTTTCTTCTGCATTCTTAAAATTCTTCTAGTCATAGGTCGCTCGCTGCGTAACTGACCAATCGTAAGTGGAAAGCAGAAATCAAGTTCCCGATGGTTTTGCTAAGAGCACCGTAGTGCGGTCATGCCTAGCCTGGTCTAAATCTCAGTTTTGCTTGATAAGTTCTGATTTAAATATACCTGTACATAGTAAAGTAGTACAGTGAATAGCATGTAATATTAGACATACTCATATGCGGAAAAGGATTTGTGATCATCATAGCAGGGCCGTCTCATCCTCAGTTGAAAATTCCTTCAATTTCCAATTGGAATTTCCTATTGGTACCAATTGGGTTTCTTTGATCAAATCAATTGGTCACTGCTAATGGGGAATCCATTTGCAACCCATTTAGGTTCTAACTGAAAATAATTGCAATTGGTGAGACCCATTTATTGCAGTGCTTCTAGTTAACCAATTGGATTTGGTGTGACTTTTAACAGGTGGAGTTGTCTAGACAACGATTTAAATTCGTAGTATGTGTAAACCACGCATTTTAAGTCATCTTACTTTATATTTTCCGCCTCTAACTCGCACTCACCAGGTGTAATGCAAACTTTGCAAATATCCATTCTGCAGCATGTTGGTCAGATTTTCTATCTGTGGTGGACCTGGCCCTTGGTCCTGCATGATACCTCCAACGGTGCAAGTTCTTCAGAAATCTCTCCTCGCAAACGCCTCCACTACGCTTGGCGTCGGAGGCCTCTATCCCTGCCCTCGCAGGTAGCCGGATCACCAGTGCAGGTCTTGAGAGGTCCACACAACCCCGCGAGTCTCTCTTCCGCAGCCGGAGGTCCCGAGCTCCGGTTCCCGACATACATTGTGTACACTCTGCGTCGTGGTTCTCAAAAACGACCTCCGAAACACAATAAAATATATATCATTAAATAAAAAAAGATTATATATATAGACAAATACAAGAATAAAAAACTAAAACAACGTTAAAATATAAAACAAAAGAAGTAGAAGATGTAGAAGGATGAATGGCAAAAAGAATGGGAAAAGAAAACAAACCGAGGTAAACGCAGCAGGAGATAATGGTGCTAGAAGTTTAGGCTCCTACTGGGCAACTGAGACCATGAGTAAATAACAAAGATACGTAACGTAAAAGGACATGTGAGATATACACGTTAGGCATTTTCTACAATAATCGCTACAAGCATGGTTTTGAATTGTATTTATATTATTTGTAATGTTTCTATTTCCATTCTGCTGAATTTGTGTTGACCAACGCTGGTCGATCTTACAGCATTTATCCAAGTCGTGAAACGAAGTTTGGGAGAACTCGGTCAGCTCGAAATGTCATTTGTAATCGAACGTCATCTGCAGTTGCCATGACACTCAACTGCAATTACATTTAAACTGAATGTCAGTTTGGGGTAAAATGTCATTTGAGTGTGCGAATGTCTCATCAGGCATTAGTCTAAGATGTTTCATAACCAGCTCTGCCTACATACTTTTGCTTCGAAAGCTTGGCATAAAATCGCGAAACCGGCAGCGGAATGGGGTAGTAACAGCAGGAAGGGTGGACCCAGATAGGTGATTAAACAAACATAACCAACTTGACAAAACATGAGTACAAATTTAATTAAACATTTCTGGCCTTCCCTGCTGGAGACATAATCTAGTGAGTACCCAGGGACACGAACGGAACAATATATCTCAACCAGTGCAAGGGAACCATGCTTTAGCAATGCAGGTGGAACGGTCACGCTGCAAACGCCTCATGATTCTAGGAACCTTCGTGGCCCCATGCTTGTTCTGTGCTGCTGGGGTCAGGTGGGCACTCTAAATGGTCGGAACATTCTAGCACGCGCCGACTTTTCAACGAAAGATCAAATTTAAGAACGCATCGGCCGCCTGGCTTGAGGTGCACTTCTACGTAATGGGCTGCTGGGGCAACATTTTTGTAATGAGCCGCTGCATGGCTGCTGTTCGTGTCAGCTGCGGGTCGGTTAGGCCCCCCTATTATTTCCTAAAATCGTCGAGCTCCGCTTTTAATAACTTTTGTCTACCAAAAACGCCATTTGCCTGTCATGTGATAGTTGGACCTGTTTTCTATGAGCCACGCGAGCGATTCTCGTGTTCAGGAGACCCAAGTCGATCCACTAAAGCCATAGTGGAGCAACAGGCTCTGACTTTAAAGGCAGTTAACTCAACCGTGCGGAAACTTCGAGCGATCACTGCAGGTTCGCTATTTGAGCGCATCTCTTATCTGTTGGTAATCTATTAAGAACTTCCGTTTAGGCCGAAAATTTATTTACTAGGATGAGATACATGTTATTGTTGCTGCTTATAGATTTCCAAAATTATTCTGGTAAGGTGAAACAAATATTTTGGTTAGCTAAAGTTTCGCCCTCATACTTTGTTCTCATTGGTCGGTTGTTTTTTGTATTTTGACCGCTGAGAACAGTTCCGCGTCGCTGCCGCGGTCGCTGCTGCGTCGGTTGCTCGACGGCGCCGTGTGCTAGCGGTGCGGTGGTGGATTTCGCGAGGCAGCGGACAGTGGCGTTGACCTGTTGGTTATCGGTATATCTGCCCACCAGTACGCCCAGCAAGCGGAACTTTGCTCCTATTGCTCAACTCAGTGGTGTTTAATTCCGTGGCAACAGCTCTGCCAAGTTCTTGGTTCCTGAGTGACGAAGGTAAAGACGGGCTGCTGCTTTTGGTTATGCTATGTTTCGATTGCCGAAAACTTGCTGGTGCATGTTTCATTATGGTAGAGTTATTGTAGAAGGCCAGGAGGGATAGGGCATTTATGTTAAGATGAGAGGTGGGGGGGATCGGTGTTAGAGCACCGCAGCTTGGTAGCACGTGCATGGAGCAGCGCGCGCTTCGCGGCAGAAGGAACCTGCTAAATACCGTGGCGATCGAATCACTGTCGCTAGTTACTGCAAAGTTAAATGTGATTGCTGTGAATACTTGAATAGTAGTTTTGTAGATTTTGTTACTTTGTTGTACCGCAAAGTGAAAGTTTTTTCTCGTAAAGAACGTACCTAATAAAAAGAGAACTTGCAAAAGAAGTTTGGACCTGTAGCCAGACTGGCGATGTGCGCCATCTTAAGCCGCAAATATCAGCGGCCGGCACTCTGCATTCATTGATTGACGATCTAATGAGAAGTGGCTGTCACTGAACATGCATTGTTGCCGAGCCGATCTCAATCGAGCGACGCAGTCAAGTGCAATCGCCTCGGAAGCGTCTGACATTCGCGAAAAAGGTAAACACACTTTTAATAAAAGATATTACAGTACTTTTTTAGAAGAACTGAGATGGCGGCAATGGTAGCAGTTCCTGTTCTTCAACATCAGCGACAATAGGATGCAGATTCGTTCGAGTTCGGAGGAACTCGAACCGAATCTTCATCCTCTTGTCGCCGAGGGTGAGAGAACGAGATGAGAACACTTCACACCCTTGCCCATAACCAAGCGATTGCCGTGACGACGTGACGAGCGCATTGTTTTGTTTATTTATTATTGTTTTGGAGCAACCCAACGCCCGTTAGGGGAGATTTACGCTGCCGTCATAAATTGAGTCCTAATGGGTGGTATGAGGAAGATTCCGCCTGTTGTTAATTTCTTGTGCACTGGAGCACGCGCTGTATTGAGTCCGTCAAGGCTTCATCTCGCATATGGCATTTTCTTGCTTCAAGATGCGAAGAAGCGTGAGACCAGCTTTTCTCCGCAGCATACGTGACAATCGAATCTCGAGGCAAATCGAAGTATCGTTTTGTCTGGCAAACTTTTTATTGACAACTTTATTGACAAAATTGCTGCGTGAGCAGCTTGCTTTTGGAATTCGCCGTGGAAAGTAGTATTTCTACGCAAAATAAATGCCGTGGCGGCCTCAGAAATGCTCGCTGAAAGTGCACTGGACAAACTGATCCGAGGCAGACAACCAGGACAAAGAAGCAAATTTGCGAGTCTCTAAGGGCAGCACAACAAAACAGTGCGCCAAGGCGTACGATGCCGCCTCGCGTAGAACTGGAGTGTGGTTGCGCAGCAGGTACACTGGTACAACAAGCACCGTACTCGGAATAAAAACAAAGAACCTATGCGCTTGCCGTGAAAAAAAGAAAGTGTCAAAACAAACCCGGGCTCGTTTCAATAAAATTTTGGTTTTCGAGCGACGAGGATGGAGGGAGTAGATTACAAAAATGATGGCGTTTTGAATAGTAGTCAAAAGAGGAGCAGTACTCCGTAATGAAGTACAAGCAGAATAATTGGGGGCAAAGTAAGGCAGAGGACAATTCTGATTCCCTACCACACGGCTCCTGCCCAAATTCTCCCTCCCGGATCCCCCAAGAGCTTCGTTCGAGTAATACCGACTGCGTAGGCTGAGCACGATAATTGGCATGAGCTTCCTTGCCTAAAAGAGGAGTGGCGTGGTGCTTTAGTTATAATTTTTTTCATGTTTGTCCTATTCCCCAAAGGTCACCCTAGTGGTTACTTTCCCTATTCGGTATTCAGGTGGCCCAAATTAATCCCCAGTCCTCCGCTGGGGCGTGCTCAGATGCCCGTCGTTGGTTTGGCACGTAAAACCCCCAAATTTGACTTTTCCCTATTCGGTATTCAGTATCCAGTAGCACCAAAACCCTTGTGCATCAGGGCGGTCGCTCTCAAGGAAACGTCGCAGGTGCATTTTAAATAAAAATTTGTTGTCGATAACACGTGGATAAAGAAAAAGTAAAACAAAATAGAAAAGATCACCAAAAGTTTGTTTCCACCAGTTGGTTGTAGTTCTAGACGGTCTGACCTGGCTTGGCCACTTTCTGCCCACCAAGGGAGAGACAATTTATGTTGAAAGAAGATATTCATTAACGAAGATGTGCTCCACCTGATATCTGCGTGCAAACACTGTGGTAAAAGCAAAATTGAGCACTGACAAACTTCAGCTTACGTCCGAATCGATGACGACCATGTCTTTCATCTTGCGCACTCCCCTTGCCAGCTTGCAGTTGAGCACCTGGCCTCAGCCTGGGCATCCACCCAACATCGCGCCAGCACTTGTAGACGAAGACCGTGGACGCAATGTTTTGCATTAGCGTCACCAAGTTCTACGAATGAACAGATAAGTTGATCACATGTGGCCAGTTTACATTTCCACAACAAAATAACACGACAACAAACCAGGACCTCGTGGCAAATGTCCTAAGGGTCCCACCCTTTGTTGAAATTGTTGCCAGCCTAACGTATATAACAACGAATTCTACAGGTCAAAGGCGCCTTTTTTGCACCTTTGCCGGCAAAGACTCAGCATTTGCACCTCTGACGCTGAACATACACGTGGTGTATGTTCTCTGCAAATGGGAGGTGGCTCCTGTAAACATGCTGAAGGGGTTATGACATGGAATAAATAAAACATGAGATAACTATGGCTGAAGAACCCACTATGTGTTACCATATATTCGCAATATTTGTTTTGTAGAAAGCACGCTAGATTGAGAGATACAGTCGTTTTTATCGCGGATCCTCGGCTCCGCCCATTGAGATGTTCGGAGGTCCGTGTCGTGGCCAGCCTGTGCTGCACGCATGCCCCTGATAGCGCCGCGGCGCAATTGGCGGAGCTAAGGCTGACCCGCTGCATACACTCCCAAATTAGGCTCTCTCAATCCTCTGCTATAGCATCAGCTTCCGAGCTTTCTTCATCCTCGTTTTCTGCCATGAGAGCCAATGGAGTCTCCGTCTTCACTCGCTTCGTCGGACTCTTCAGTTTCCGGCGGTTCCTACGTATTCAAGAGTGATCTCAGCAGTGACGTGAGTGATTACAAAGAGATTCCCAAAGTCCATCCATCATCTCTAGACCCATCATCATCCATCGAAGTCCATCCACCATCTCTAGCGACGACGACGACGATCAGAGCGTTGCGGAGGACAATGGTGAGATCGTTGTGGACTCGCTGAGGAGGCCGATAACACTCAGTGGCACGGTTTGAAATGGTGCGTGTTTTACTATACTCGTTCGCAATCATTGCGAGCAGAATCGATGCTGCAAGGCCGCGCATGTCATCTGAGTGACGCGTTCACGAACGCGTGTGCATAGCCGGTATAACGAAAACTAGTCTGCTAATTGTGCAGCTCGTGCGACTGTTTACCTCTTGAATGCGCTCACCGTTGTTGTTACAGCCATCTGCTTCTTCTGCACGTTAAAACCAACAGCACAACGTACTATCACTGTTCTCGCAACTGCTTCCGTGTTACTGGCTGGGTCTCCTTTCTCCTTGAGGGACCGGCGAGTAATGCTGCGGAGAAAGGGGCGTGGAGAGGAGCAGGTGCTCGACGCTAGGCGGCAGGGGGGCAGACTCTGTGCTCGCAAGAGTGCCTAGGTGAATAGAGTAGCCGAGCGTGGCGAGCCTGAGTCACCATCACGTGACCAATGGACTTCATGATGTGACTATTGGAGGCAGGGGTTGAGGCTGGTTACGTCATATTCTGTCAGGGTTGCCCGATCATTTCTTACAGATGATCAACATCAGAAAATTAATTTTTGCAATTACTAGAGCTCCAAAATTCTTGAAACCTATTGTGAGCACTATATGACACATGTAGATCTCGTATCTACCTCCCAAGACATTCATGTCATAACGTCTTTAAGAGGATATCGCAGTAGAATTTCATCTACGATAGGAACTTTCCAGAATCCAGATAGTCACTAGCCTTTCCACTCATCTGCTTACGCGATAGAGTGCTAGTTCCAAATAAAAATAAAGAAAAGGCTTGTCTTAATCAGCGGACAGCTGTACCTGGTGCATGTTTCCTGGTGCGTGGCGAGCTCTGAGTCACCATCCCGTGACCAATGGACTTCATGATGTGACTATTGGAGGCAGGGCATGCCCGGTGCAGCCAAAATTTGCTGCAAAATCAACTTTGAAAAGCACTGTGCCAACATGGCTATGCACCCTAGCCTCTCCTGCCGTGCAGGTGCAGCCTGCTGTGACAACTTCACCATCTTAAAGTCAATGTTGGAGAGGGCAGCAGGCACAACATTTTTCTTTGTGCCCTGATTCCACTTGACACCTTCATCGGTGCGGGCATGCCCGGTGCAGCCAAAATTTGCTGTAAAATCAACTTTAAAAAGCACTGTGCCAACATGGCTATGCACCCTAGCCTCTCTAGCCGTGCAGGTGCAGCCTGCTGTGACAACTTCACCAACCTTTCTAGCACGGACCCAAGCATTGTTCAGTTTTTTTTGTCGACTGTGAATCTTGTACACCGGCTTTTAAGAGCACCAGGTCTCTGTCGATTTCGTGGATGAGGAGCTGCCTTACCCAGCCACTCAGCACACAGTTATAGGCATCTAAACTTTTGTACGCCTTCACCTCTCTCAGATCACGCTTTCGTGTCCAGTAAATAGCAAACTATATTCCCCGGACGAATCTCTGGCCACTTCTTCACATCGTCTTCCCATGTTGTGATGCGTTCCAAATGAGGGTACTGGTAGTTATCTGCAAACACAAGGTATCAGAGTTAGCAGAGAAAGATACACACAACACACATCAGCCAAAAATAGTCGTGGTTTAGACGAGCTGGCGTGAGTTCTTCATGATAGTGATTCCAGAGACGTGCGTGTAAAACAAAAACACATTGGAAGAGACATTTTTCTTTGCTTTTTGCATTGTGCTTTATTAAAACATTACCTCCGAACTCAACTTGAAACAAAGTCAAAGATATTTAGAAAGATGCACAAATAAGAACCCATGAGCATTCACGGTAGTGTCGCAGAATCGCTGCCGGAAGCACCTCGGCGGGTACCGGAATGCCGCTGCATCTGCTATTTATAAACAACACGATTGACTAATCAATGTTGCGAGCAGACCATCTGCTTCATTTCCATTGTCCGCAGCTCCTCACCCGTGCAGTGTCATTAAACATATTCTCTTCGTGCTTCGGGTGTGTGCTTCAGCTAAAACACTCTTTGCATATGTTTTTCACTGAGTTTCAAGAGTTACTTAATCCCATGAATTTCAATGACTTTGGCTGGGAGTGTGCTTGATAGCACACGTGATCTTAAAGATTGCATTCAATGTTTGACTATTAACTTTATGAGTGAATGATTTGACGAGCATGGACAGACTGCACTGCTTGTGATTTTTAATTGCCACATCACACGCATCAGGCTTGATCGCTGGCAACATTCCGTTCGCAGCTACTCCTCATTCAATCGTACAGCTCATCAAAATTCACACAGATGAGAAGCGATTAGTAACAAGTTGGCATGTCTCACCTCCGATGTCAGTAGTCTGTGTTGAAGTGCTCAGCATCGCCGAAGTCGCGCCGGACGACATGACGATGGTTAACTCTAGCGAAAACTAAACGGAAATGTTTCTCGGGACAAATTAAACTCTGAACACGGCAAGAGATGAGAAATTCAAATAGCACTCAGTGACATGTGCGAGCGCCTAGCTGGCCCGGCGTGGCATTCCCTTGGAAACTGGAAACGCTCTCCGGAAGTTCTGGTGATTGCCTGCAAACCAGCTTGGTTGGGTCCCGTCAAGTGCCCAGCCAAGTCTAGCCAAGTTCCGCCCATACCCACACCGTTTCCTACCCAGATAACTGCTTTGGCAACGCAATGAGTGGCGCAAAGCCAATAGATGACGCCCCCGACGCCTCGACCGGAAGATGGCGGCGCCCTTGCGGAAAAGGTCTATGCAGTTCTTTCATGGTGTCTTGTCATAATGTTGCGAAAGGATCTATCAGAAGTCGTAAGGCGTTGCGTTGTAAATTTCGAAACCTTGGAGCCTACTTTTCCTTCCCGTGAAGCAGCGCTTTGAAAAATAAAGCTACTTACTCTGAAAAGTGTCTGATCTGCTTGTGCAAAAAAACAAATGAAATTAAGCAGTTCGTGATGCCTTCAGCAGCCATTAGAGTCCCAGATATTTTTTTTTCCAGAGCACCGGATTTCGTTTTATTTCAGCGGTCACCCTGATTTCTAAATTGGTGTGCGATTTCTAAATGGCACGGAAGCAGAACTATATGTTTAGTATTGCATCTTATATGCATATTGATCAAAGCGTAGTTCTATTGTCACAAAGCTATGCTTAAAAAAAGATTTTAACAGTAACTTTTATAATTGCATGTTCCGAATAACCTCTTCAGAAAACTGAACTGCCACTAAGGCCCCCGCATCTTTTACCGAGCACCGCATTTGTTGTTGTTTTGTTTGCCCGGACGAGACGCCACCATGGCAAATCCCGCAAATAAGGAAAGGCTATTGTACCATGTAAGAGCGTCAAGGGTCGCTGGGCACTTTTTGGGTCGTGTGATTTTGTTTCTTACGAGATCATAGGTAGAGTTGTTTTTTTTTCGAAATGAGCCAATTCAATGTTAAAGACCGACGACCAGTTTGTGCTTTCCACTTTTCCCTCGCTTCCTCCTCTCCCTCCTTCTATACTGTCCACCGTTGCCTGTTTCCTCCTCCCCCACGGTGAGGAGGACCTTCTGCCTTGCAGAATCTCGAGTCTGGTCGTCGGCCTTTAAGCGAAACGGAGACAAAAAAAGAATGTTTGCATATCAGTAAAGCTTCCCGTCCACTCCGCATGGACTCGCCCTAACGTCATCTCTAGTTTTATCGCAAGCCAGCAGTCAAGCGCCCCTCGGAAAAAAATGCGCGCTCGCTTGGAGTGGTGACTGTACTTTATTGGTGTTCGTGCAAGAAATAAGGAAAACTGCATTCACGTGAGCATTCCAGGACACATATTTTTCACTTAATTGCTGTATTTGACTTAGAATAAGGACCTCCTCGAAGTGTTTATCCAACTTCTTCAATCGACAGTTTAGGAGCAAGGAAGAGAATGCACCACTTGTCCCAGAAACAAGGGCTTTAACAGAAACTGCGCACATCTTTCAAGTGATCTCTTCCCTTGTATAGCTGTCAGAGGAGCTTTAAACACTCAATGGAATCAATTTCGGTTTGAGATTAAGGAAGCAGGTCACTATTTTCTCTAAACGGAGTTCTGAAGTGATTCGATAAATTGGTGTCGCTAGAACTGCATCGCTAACCCACCGTTCGCTCAAATGAACACCGCCATTCTCTAAAGTGTCGTTCGATGAAACATCATGTGCGGGGCTTCGTTCGCTAAAACCTCTTTCTATCAAGTTGGTGCCGCCTAGGTCGTACCCAACTCAGTGTTAATCATGGCACATGGTGGTGTGTTAATACTTCAAGAGTTATGGTTTCTACTATTTTGTTTAAAGGAATAGAAAAGTACCTGTAAAAATATACCTAAGATACAGATACAGATACCAAGAAATTAAGGTACCTAGGTTTGTACCTCAGGTACAGCAAAAGTACCTAGATACCAATTTCTAGTTACTTGTAACTTGGTACTTTACAACCCTGCTCCCATGTCAAGTTGGGTGAGGCTCCCAACGATTTAATGTAAACAAATTCCGTTGTGTTACTGTCCAAAATTATGCTTGTAGTTAAAGATTGGACTTGTTTTTTGGCTTAAATAGAACTGCCTTTGTTTTAGTTGTGTTTCACTTTTAAATAATTTAATTTTAATTTAAGTGCTAAAAATGAGGCGAGAGATGCCAGCCACCCACAACTCACTGCAAATGTCTTCGTAGACGACCGATAGGGGGCCGCGGTTGGTATTGCGCAGTCATGAATCACTACGGATAAACCAAGCTTCCAGGAGCTTTCTTGGGCCCTAGTGCCATTCTTACCGCCGTATTCTTAAACGCTACTCGACTCGAAACTCGACTTGAGGGTGGTTTCGCGATTCATAAACAGATCTCCACTTGAAACTCCACTCGACTCCAAAATGTCCACTTGAAACTTCAAAATTTACTCGAGATCTCGAGCCTGCGCCGGAGCTACCTTGAACGGCCACTTGAGTCACTCGGGTGCGTTCAGTGTCATGGCGGCCGACGCATCGTTCGCCAACTTCGTCGACTTCTTGTTGAGAACGGACAAAGTTCTTCACGACGGCCGAGACCCTGACCAGGCCGTCGATGTCCTGAGACGACGTTGCTGGAACCGACTTAATCCGCTGGAACATTTCAATGACTGGGAGTTCCTCGTGCAATATCGTTTCACGAAATCGACCGTCGTAAGCCTCCTCCAGTGCCTACCGCTGGAAGCAAGCGAGAGCAGTCGCGGCCTGCCACTGTCCCCAATGCTGCAGCTCCTCGTAGCCCTGAGATTTTATGGCGCCGGGACTTTTCAAGTCGTTACGGGCGACCTCGTAAACGTGTCGCAGCCGACGGTGTGCCGTGTAATCGAGCGTGTCTCCCGGGTCCTCGCTAAGACTCTCTTCCCCCGCCTCGTGGATTTCCCAGAGGGTGACTGCGACGAGGTCATGCGGGATTTCTACAACATCGGGAAATTCCCCAGTGTGACTGGGTGCATCGACTGCACCCACGTCAAAATAAAGGGACCTGGCGGTCCCAATGGGGAAGTCTTCAGGAACAGGAAGGGGTTCTTCGCCCTGAACGTGCAGGTCAGTTCACTTCTGTTTGTGCTGTTAGCGACAGCGAAGTAAGTTGAAAACAACGGCACGCCAAGACGCGGTGTCGCACGTGAAAGCTCGGCGATATTGTGACTGATATAGACGAGAACTTGTGAAGAGATCTGTACTCTGCGACAGTGCAGAGTGGTGGTGGGCCAGCTAGAGAGGGTTCAAAACCAAGAATTGTGTATTATGTGTTTGGAAACATACATTTGATTGGGTGCCGAGATGGCTTTTGTTATTTTATAGCAAACGCTCATGTTTTATAGTAATTTCCCCTTGAATTATACTTTTCGAAGAAAATATTAGGGAGATTTTATCCCGTGCTCAAATTCTGTTCTATTATAGACCATTCCATTTAGCGCTCTCTGGGCGGCACCATTTTGTTCGACAGCAGCGCCCTCTCCATACATCCGGGAAATTCAGCGGGTTCGGCGGGGTAAAACGAGAGAGAGGGCACGCGCCCGACTCCGCTAGCAGACGACAAACCGGGAGGTTGCCATTCTCCATCTTTGGGCTGTAGCGGCGGGCTGTACGGAACATCGAACTCTCGCTCGTGGCTGCCGTTGTGAAGTGGTTCGCGTTCTTAGAATAGTTGTGGCTACTCCAAAATCAGCCTATAGCTCTCTGTTGTTCTATTTCGGTAAATGATCAACTAGCATATCTTTTTTTCCGTTACTTAAATAGCAGTTGAGTCAGCCGGCAGTACTACCCTCAACTACTGCGTGTATTGCGGCAGGAGAGCACGTTTTTATTTATTATTTCAGACTTCCACTCATGGTCGCTAAAGGCCTACACCAGTACGAACTTTGTATAGTAAAAAAGGTACAGCAACCGGATTTACTTTTCGCCGGAGAGACCGGCCAATCTGACACAGTTTTCCCTATTTTTTTTTATTTGCACGCAGGTAACAGCGCAATTGGACCCTGTTAGTCTTTTTATCTAGCATAGTATTACACGATAACTGGCATACCAAAATCTGCGCATCTGCGCTTGATATTTCCAGAATGACGCGATTTTAAACAGAGTTTGTATGCCAGCCGGATGCTAGGTACTGCCCAGTCGGCGGAGCAGACGACGGCGGGTGAGAGGGGAGGGCATTTTTTTCTCTATTACCCTCTCTGCTATGACCCTAATGGAACGGTCTATACCGCCTTGAAAAACCTAGGAATTAAGCCACATTGAAGCTTACGTCACATAAAACTGCGAGAACTCAAATGCTAGTTAATTTTCAAAGCTTGCAGATGCACTTTGTCGTAAATATACTAATCATAGTAGAAATTTCAGCTTGAGCAC
>JAZHYW010018953.1:0-10604 GCA_037355805.1 Ixodes ricinus | reverse complement strand
AAACGTTCATTGTTCCAGGCTAATAAAGCAACTAAACTTCTTGCATATACCTCTCTCGTAATATCGCAGTTTGGAGCACGCGTCCATTATTTGACACCCTCATGATATGTATCTAACCAATAATATTGAGCCGCATCAAAATAAAGCCGCCGGTTCATAGCAAAGGATTATTCCCGATATTCAAGTGTGAATAACATAAAACATTCCCTCGGCCTTTAGCCACTTCATTGTCGTAGATATATTTCCTGCATGTCCTTCTTCCACGAGCTATACCATGGCTCATCTGCTTTCAGAGATTCAGACATCCAGCCTCCCCATCATGTCTCATCCCGCGTAGATCACCCCTTCAAAGTACGCCCCATTTTTGCTCGCACCAACCTATTCAAAAACTCCCTCTTCTTCTCGCTGTCTCCGATTGGAACAGCCTACCCAGCGATATTGTGTCGATCACCTCAGCCCAGATATTTACCCACGCCCTAACCAATGAATAACAATGTATGTAGTTTTTGGTTACCTAGTTTTCTTTAAGCCCTTTTTGTTTTTTCTGTTATACGTTGCACCAACGTGATCTCTTTGTCACTAAGCGCACTACCTTTGTCTATGATTGTCCCCCCCCCCCCTATGTAATGCCCGAAAGGGTTTTCAGGGGAAATAAATAAATAAACTTGCAGCCTGTACGGGTGCAAATTATTTTTCCGCAGAATCTGTCGTACGCTTTTTTTCCGAAATTCCAGACAA
The DNA here is from genome assembly GCA_037355805.1 of Ixodes ricinus. Taxonomy (NCBI): domain Eukaryota; kingdom Metazoa; phylum Arthropoda; class Arachnida; order Ixodida; family Ixodidae; genus Ixodes; species Ixodes ricinus. The sequence continues at coordinate 9,866 of JAZHYW010018953.1, read as the reverse complement.
CCTGGCTGCTCGTCCTGTGGACGATTGCGGGTCGCTCTCGAAGACAGCAAGCACAGCTTAAATCAGCTCCTCACTTTTCAGCAGGCTCTCACGTTCACTGACTGGATTCCTCTTTTAGAGCGCAGCTCTTAGGCGCCCGTTTCCGGCTTGAGCGGCGTCACCGTCGCCGTCGCCGTCGCCGTCGGCGTAACCGCGGGGTGCATTATGGCAAATGACCCATAATGCACCACGCGGGACCCTCGTGACATCACTCGTTACGTCACGTGTGACGTAACGAGGGTCCCGCGCGGTGCATTATGGGAAATGTCCCATTATGCACCGCGCGGGGGAGGAGGAGGAAGGAGGGGTGGATGAGAGAGGGTGAGGAGGATCAGAGGATGGGAGGAGCTTGAAGGATGAGGGGAGGAGGAGGTGGAGGAGGAGGAGTAGGCAGGGGAGGATGAGAAGGGAGGTGAGGGGGAAGAGGGAGGAAGGGTATACCCTCTCCTCAGTACCCTTGCCTCCTCCTCCTCAAGACCTGTGCTCTAATTCGGCGTTACAGGGTGTTTTAAACGGCTTTCATTTTTTTAGGTCTTCTCCGCTCGCAAAACGATCCGCCCAAGTCAATATAGTCGGGCGTGAAGGCGGGCGTTTATGAAATGCAGTGCCAAATTTTCGTTGTGCTGTGGCCACCGAGTTCCGTTCCACATACTACTTCACTGCCTGGGCACAGTCATTTGCCGAGTATTGCCGCATCGCAGGGCGGCGGGGAAAATATTTTGATAATAACTGCAGCAGAGAGTGCAACAAAACAATAAAGAGGAGCAACCAAGATGCCTCAGCAGCGGCACTCTTGATTCCAATGTTGAGCTTTCACCGGGACCGTACCCGTCAACAGATAGGCAGACGACAAAGAAAGCCACACATTCGTCTGCTTTAGAATATATTTTTATTACTTTTGAATATTTTTATTAAACGAGGGCGTCCGCCAGTTTCTAAATGTCAATTAAAAGGGCATAATCGTTCATATATTTTGTTAAAATCACTTTTTATCGCGATCATCTTGCCCGATGCCAGCCTTTCGTGCGGCGTTTCCCGCGCTTTTGCGTTCAGTGCGCCACCTGGGAGTGGCATCGCGAGGAATCCAACGAGTATAAAATAATATCACTCGAAAGGGTAAGTTTCTTTTTTTGGGGAAAAAATATAATAGCTTTAATTTTGTTTTTATTTATCAAGTGAATATTTGCTGTAGACCGATTTTATAGATTTTGTATGACGTCTTTTGCTGTCTATATAATATCAACAAGATTCTGATCCGATAGAAAAATGATGGTGTCACCTACGGAAATTATAAATTTTTCCTGATGCCTGATATTAAAGATGTGATTACTGTATATGTTAAAAAGCAGTGGTTTGAGTATGCTGCCTTGGGCGCCCCAAGCCGATATATCGAAGCAATAAAATCGGAAGCACCTCCCGATTTTATTGTTTTAAAATTAGAGAGGCGACCGCCAATATTAACATATTGACGTTGGTTTTCTAAATAAGATTTAATAAGTTATGCGGCGTGTCCTCTATTGCCACTAATAAAAATTGTACTGAAAAACAATTTGTGGTTAATAAACTCAAACGAATAATTAAAGTCTATGTATATACCAAATACTATATTTTTATTTTAGAAATAACGTAAAATGAATTCGTTTTGACCCAGCAAACCTAATTCTGCAGAACGTTTCTTTCAGAAACCAAATTGGGACTCCGTAATAATTGTATGCTTTTCTACAAAGGCGGTGGGACGGAGTATAAAGAATTTGCTTTCTAATCCTTTCGAAAAACAAGGAACAGTGACACTAGTTTGTAGTTATTATCAATATCGCTTCTATCACATTTTTAGTGAAGCAGTACTTATGCTGTCTGCATTTTTGTAGGAAATACGAACGGCTCTAGACAACGATTTAGTATGCGAGCCAGATACCTGCCAATAATGTACAGGATATCTAGGACTGGTCGTATTTGCATGCGGAGGGCAAGTTCGTCTGCTTCTTCCGCAGGGGCTGCGGTGACGTCAGAACGACGCCGAGCCCTGATTGGCTCGATTGGAAAGAAAGATAGAGGGTCGCCGAGACCCCTATCTGAGCGTCGTCTGCTCCTTTGCAACGTCGTCTGCTATTCAACAGCTGTCTTACCTTTACGAGCGAGCTGGACTTCGCCTTTCAGAGAGGACAAACGAAATAACTCGAGTGGTACGATGCGTTTTTGTCTCAAAAACTAGCCAAAAGACTCACGGGCGAGGTGGCCGACGCGCCGAGGTTGGTTTGCTAACAGCCGAGAACGAGGGTGGTTAGCGTCCGCAAGTTCCCTCCTTTCGTGTGCGGCGTCAAGCGTATCGCGGAAGTTATGTCGTAGACTCGTTGACTACAAGAAGCAAATATTGTTTCTAATTTTGGCGAAATTTTATGGAAACTTATTTTTCTCTGCCCTCTTATTTAAACAGACGAAGACTTGCTCGGGAGTAATCCGATGAACTTCAATTAGCCCTCTGTTTTAGCTCAAGTCACTTTTTCTAAGCTTACTGTATTAACAGACAGGGTTAAAAACAGGCTGCTTCCTTCAGTGTAGCGCGCGGTCCCGGACACCTAAGGGCATCACAGACCTGTTACTGCTCTGTTTCACTATTGCTTTCCGTCTTATTCCGATGCCGAACGGAATACAAAATGTTCCAGATTAGGTGAGTGCGATTAGGTACCGAGCAGAAAATATTGTGGTAGTAGAGAGCTGTGCATCTATTTAGTTCTTTGTTCAAGTTATTTGTATACGCTTTGAATATTTTATGTTTCTATGGGTCCTTTGTTCTAATTAAACATTTATATAGCTTGTTTTTCCATTCTATTTCTGCAAGATTTTCTACCTCTTCTGAAACGTCGCACAGATGTACAAGGAAAGTGGTCTTTTATATACAGTTAGAGAAGTATCTAGGAATATTTCATATGCTTCATTTCCGTCACTTTTATTCATTAGATTTGTATAGCTCTTATTGTTGAGACTTTCTCTGGAACCATCCAAGCGTTCAGTAATAATGTTTTGAATCAAAGTAAAATTATTAGAGTTTCAACCGTTTGGCACTATGTTTGTCTATATGCATGCAAACTGCAAGGTGATCAGTAATATCACAGGCTATCACTCCTGATGTTATCTTATGTTGCTCAAGGTTGGTTATGAACAAATCGATTAGTGTTTCAGATGTGGTAGTAATTCCTGTAGGTTGATATATCAGAGGCATTCATCCATTCACTACAAGAAGAGTTGCAAACTGTTTTTTTGACGTGCTATCGCTTAGAAAATAGGCTTTGAAATCACCGCTCTTAATAAAGTTATACTAGTTTTCCCCAATAAGTAAAAATAATGCAAAAACAATTCAATGAAGTTCGAACTAATTCCTACAGGAGGGCGATAGAATACTGATACAACAGTGTGACTTTCAAGATGCGGCATACCTGCTGCAATGGCAATTTACTTTGACATAATTCGAGATATGTGACATAATGAGCACCGAGAGATTTTAGAAACAAAGGGGACTCACGTATTGGAGATATAGCAACTGGTGTGCTTTTGTTTGGCGGGAGGCTGGGCTCATGAAGCATTCCGCAAGGAGCTCCTAATATGTCTTGACGCGATTTGGGGGACCTGACACAGTCCGGCATTGCATATCCCTAACAGCCGAACTTGAGGTTAAGCAGGCAGCTAGACTTGATGGGTATGCGAGTGAACGACAACCTTGCATGCTCAGGAGGAACATTGGCTCGAGGACAGCAGCCTCTGCCGCTGATCAACAAACAAGAGCAAGTATTTGGTCTCCCTAGCCAAGGGTGAGGAGGACCGCTTGTACATTCAAGCTGTCCAATAAAAAAATGAGGAATGTCAAGAGGGAAACACAAGTAACACAATAGAGTGTCCACGAAACAGCTTCCAAAACCCATTCACTTGCCACCCTTCCGCATCCACCCAAAGTATACTTGCACATCAAGGTCAAGATTCCAGAATCGGAATACACCAGTTTATAAACAACTGCACCCACCTGGCGGCAAACTTGGTTTGATAATTCCGAGTATCCAAACTATCTGCGGATTTAGAAGGAGAGGAAAAAATGTTTCCGATCGGTCTTGGGAGCAAAAGTTAAGCCACAATAGGCACACAAGGGTCTTTGAGAAAGTAAAATTTAGGTCACCGGGGCTCAATAAAATCAAGAGGACCTAGCTTCCTTGGCCGAGTAAGTGTCTGCGCTCGCTTGAAAATGTGCTCGAGCCTTTTAACACCAGAACACCCTTAACCGGCGATTTCCGAAAATGGTCATGGTGACTGCACAGAGTTAAGCGTCACAATCTTCCGCTGACGGAATCATTTTGTCTTCAGCCAAAAGGTGGGGTCTGAGTGTAAAATCAGGGTGACGTCACCAGCACTTAACTTGCTCCAAGCCTTATGTGCATTTAAATACAAGTTGTAGAAAAAACAACAAAGTGGACAAGAAGCGGGTGTACTCGGGACTATCCATTTGGTCGTTTGTTGGCATTTGGAGACTGCGTTTTGCTAGTGTATTGTTTCCTGTTCTGTTTTTAGTCGCTTGGCTCGCAGTTGGCACTCAGTTAAACTCTTCTCTGGAGTCTGGCGATCCATGTTCCGTAGATTGTTCCGGCGACAATTTTTTTTCTAATGTTGAAAAATGTTTTTTGGGGTCTCAGCACAATTAAGATAGTGAGAAATATAACTAAGACAGCGTAGCAAACACACTAGACGAAACTTATTCGCAAGATATCAAAATACTAGCAAAAGTATTTAAAATACAGCGTCTTGAGTAGAGTATTTAAGGTAGGCACAATCATGGCGCAAAGGTTAGTCCTTGGGGTCCAACACTGAGAAACTAACGGGATGGGCGCAAAGGTGGCTGCCGTCCCCGCTTGTCCCCCAACGACTAATGATAGTGTCAGTGCATTTGGTCCCCCAAGGGACTAAGTCGCGCTCCTTTTCCTGAGAGTGCACGGTACAGTTCAACGTATTTTGTCTGACGTTTTGAACATGAGACTCATTTCTGCGTCCAAGAAACAAAAGGTGCGTCGAGTTTCTGTCTGTACGGAACTCAGAGACAACCCTAGCTTCATCTCCAACATCATACCCGGTAATAGATCGTGGGTGTACGGTTATGACCCTGAGACTAAGCAACAGTCGTTGCTGTGAAAGTCGCTAAGTTCACTGTGGCCAATAAATGAGTGCCAAGTTCGCAGCCATGTCAAGTCCATGTTGATAGTCTTTTTTTCGAAATTCACTGGAATGTCGGCAAATAATTTTTACCACTTGATTGAACCGTCACTGCGAAGATATGCCATGAGGTTTTGAAACGGCCGAGCGAAGTCATTCGGCGAAAACGTCCAGACAAGTGCAAGAAGGAACTTCACTTCTCCACCAGCAACACGCGCTCGTTAAAACATCACTTCCTCTTCGACAATTTCTGAATTCCAAAGACATTATAATAAACCCTCCCCCCACCACACACAAACGCACATTTGCCTGACTTTTCCCCTGCGACTTTTTTCTATTCCACAGAATGAAATTACGGTTCAACTGCGTCGTTTTAGCATGATTGAGGAGATCCAGACAAAATGGCAAGGGATCCTGAACACACCCACATATGAGAACTTTCAGGGATGCGTGAGATCATAGAACAAGCACTGGGATCACATGCTCAAGAGAATTACTACGACGCAAACGATGGAAAGTGCCTACAGAAAGAAAAGTAAATAAATTTATTTCTGATATGTTTATTGGACACATTTTTATATCAGAACTTATTGGGTTTTTCATATCACTTTCATTTGTCGCATATAAGTCAGCAAGGCTAGGTGGTGCTAGCCACCGCCCGATTCATATGCTACAAACATATTTTTATTTGCTCACGTCCCCATTACACTTCGGCCACTTCGGGCATCTTTATTGTACACACATGTAGATACATTACGCATACCATTAGCCTCAGCTGAACACGAACATTGGGCGCATACATATACACGGCACAACAAACGTGAATACAACAGCAGACCCGATAACTACTTCTGAGCTTTGTGTTCCCGTCTTTTATACAGATCAATTTGGAAGGTACGTATTTTCTCGGTGACCACCTAAACAATAAATAATACTCCCAACATGCTCATTGTTTTTCCAGTAATGTCATACTTCTGAGAGTATTTTGAACGGCTCAAGTGATGAATTTCTAAATGAAAAGTAAACGCTGATTCCGCGATTACGTCGTATACTGAATAGAATATATGAATTTATTGCTGATATGTTTATGGGACGCATTTTCATGTCAGTTGGCATACCTTGCATATCAGTTCTTATATGTCGCACATCCGTTTTTGGATATTTCATATGAGTTTCAAATGCCGGAAACCAGTTTTTGAATATTTCACATCAGTTCATATGTAGAATAATATAATCTGTTTCAGTAAGGTGGGAGTTGCGGTAAGCAAATGTTTTTTATTTATTTATTTATTTATTCTTATTTTCAGTGACCCACCAACAGCTTAACGCCTCCTAGTGGTGCACTTATCAATGGCTCAATAAGTAAAAAAATGTTAAACAGGATAAAAGCAAAACGTTAGGAAAAAACAATAGCCTCAACACACTTTCGAAATTTACGCTTTTCATCAAAAATATCAAGACTACCATTCGCACAAATCTGTTCTAAATGGTTATAAGTCAGTTGCAGGCGTGTCATGGGTGCAGCATGGTAAAAGTCGGTAGGGTAAAACAAAGTATAAAGTCTACAAGACTTACGAAGGTACGTGCAAGTAGATGTGACTGAATAGCTCTGGGGAATCTATTATACCATTTACAATCTTATACAAATATGTCAGTTCACGAATTGTTCTCCTGTTGTGTAACGAGTCTAACTTCACGAGTTCACAAATCCTCTCATAACTATAGAAATAATTCGGTTGAAAATAACGATCAAACAGAACACGAACGAATCTACGTTGAACACTCTCAATTACACCTGAATTTGTCACTCCAATACAGTTCCAGACAACCGAGGCATATTCAACACGACTACGCACCAGTGAAGAAAACAAACGTAAAATACAAAGTGGTTTAGAAAACCCGCGTGTCACTCGTTTAATGGCTCCCAGCACTCTGAAGGAAGAATTCGTAATTGTAGCCACGTGATGATTGAAATTAATTGCAGGATGCATAAAAACGCCTAGATCACAAATGACCTCAACGCGAGTAATATTGGTGGAATCTAATACATAGGGAAAACTCAGAATTTTGCGCTTCCTAGAAAAGGACATAACTTTCGTCTTTGACTCATTTAAGAGTAGGTCATTTGAAAAACACCACGCCGAAATAGAATCTATATCACGCTGAAGAAATTCACAATCGTCAACCGTTTTAACCGCTGTAAACAACTTAATATCATCAGCAAATAACAAAAACCGCGTGTGTTTAATACAAGAAGCTAGATCATTTACAAAAATTAAAAACAGCAAAGGACCGAGGTTACTACCTTGAGGAACCCCAGAAGGAGACAAAAAAGGAGCAGATAATCGGCCAGATACTCGCATAAAGTTCAGCCGATGAGATAGGTAACTATCGAGGAGACGACAGTACTTAAGGGACAGGCCGTAACTACAGAGTTTACTCAACAGTAGTCGATGATTAACTTTGTCAAAAGCTTTGCTCATATCAAAGTATACTACATCCGCTTGTCCTCCGCTATGGACAGATGGTACAATTTGATGTAGGAAGGAACACAGAGCTTGTTTCTGTGGAGCGGCCTTTCATGAAACCATGTTGCTCAGGAATAATCTTCCGACAAAAATATGCATAAAGGCGGGTGTGCAAAACAATTTCATAAACTTTAGACAAACTGCAAAGGAGGAGACTGGCCTATAGTTGTTAACCATGGATCGATCACCCGATTTATGTAATGGAACAACAACAGCGCACTTCCAAGTGGTAGGAAATGTTTCAGATGCGATTGATAAGTTAAATATATGAACCAAAACTGGACAAAGGAGCGGAGCACAACCTTTTACTATGAAGCTGGGAATTCCATCTACTCCGTAGATAACTTTGGTTTCAATTTTTTAATTGCCTCCAAGACTTCAGATTCATTGATTGGAGCAACAGTCGAAAATTCTAGGCAGTTTATATTCGAGCTAGGCATTAGGCCATTATTTGTACTGAAAGAAGCACTAAAATGGTGCGCCAAAATATTAGCTACATCAACAGGGTCAGAGACGCGATCCTCATTATCTCGCAATGTGATCGTGGTATAATTCTCTTTGATGCTCTCTTTGACAAACTTCCACATACACTGTGGCTGTGTGCTCAATGAGTTCTCGGCGATATCAGCATGTTGTTGTTTATCTCGCTTAAACAATTGTTTCGCCTCTGCACTGACATTCACTAAATTTCGTGTACCAAACGGCATTGCCAGTTTTTTTGTACAGGCGATGATAGTGCTAGCTTGCGCCTTAAGCTGTGTCTTAGTTCCTTCGAGAACCATATGGGATAGTCAATTCTATGAGACACCCTCTTTGGTATGAAGAGCTGCATACTTTCCTGGACAATAGTCGAAAGTGTGGAAGTTGATGATTCAACACACTGATCAGCGAGGACACTGCTCAGTCATAGTCCCGAAGATACTGATACAGGGAATAGTAATCACCGTTGGAGTAGAAAAACCATGATAGTGAATGCAAAATGCGCTTGGCAAGTGGGAAGAAAAAAAGATACAATAAAAAGTTGATGATAGTTATCTACCCGAGATAGCGGAGCTTTGGCAAGACTGATATCAACAACCGAGGGTTACCAGGGCAAGGTCAAGTATGTTTCCACAGCAGTTGCGTACAGTATTACGTTGTTCAAAACCATTGAAATGAACGAAGTCTAACAGACAGAGTAGCTTCAACCTTGTGTTTGTATGACTAACTAAACTGCCTGCCTCCCAATCGTAACCAGGAAGGTTGAAATCGCCATACATGTGCACCCGGAATTTGGAGAAGTCAATTCTTTCTTCAGGAAGTTGATATGCTCACAGAAAATAATGTGATCAAACATCGGCGGAAAATAGTAATTGCCAATGAGAAAATTTCTACCATCGGTAGGCATTACTTCAATCCACACGCTCTCGGGATAACTCTCGAGATCGCTCCTCCGATGAACTTTCAAGCTCCCATCTGCAGCAATCAATACACCTCCCCCAAGCTCTTTCCCGTTTCCACATAGTTACGATCACGTCTATATACTTCATACTTGGGTGAGATACTGCACAATCTCCGAACATTTAGGTAGCACTTCGTATTCAAGGACATTATGTAGGGCAGCGTGACAACGACTCAGAGAAAGATAAATTTTTCTATATACTTAATCGTCCGAAGAATAACTTGTATATCGCTAAAACTTGAAAGGAGTAAACATCTGCGGAATCAAATACGTTTCTTTATTTCACGATGTATATTGTTCGCAAGGGCGTTGTGTGTTCTTCAAAAATCAACCACGAATTTGTTGCAACGGCGTCATAAAAACGGTCTTTTTCACCATTCACCCGCGTGTATCTGTAACGAACTTGCATTCGCAGATGGAGCTATCATGACTGGGAAATAAAATAGGCATGTGATGAAAAGCCACATGAAAGGTCAATAACAAGGATGGCCAAACTGCGGCACGCGAGCAGCATTCGGGTCTTCGCGTATCCAAGTGCGGCTCGTGGCTCCCTGATAAGTAATCTTTCCTTCCCCTTAAGTGTCTTCAAGACGAAAATAGTTCTAGAATAAAAATAAAACTCACAGTTTTGGCAGCCTTGTACTACACTACGTACATAAAACTGGGCC
>JAZHYW010018952.1:0-11135 GCA_037355805.1 Ixodes ricinus | reverse complement strand
AGATCCGTTGCTCTCGGGCAGGGGGCGCGAGCGCGTCCGCAAGACGCGACCATGTTATGCTGGCAGCACCATCGAGGCGGCGCTGTAACGTTCGATTTTGCACGTGGCACGTTCGAATGCAAGCATCTGTCAGCATCTATAAACGCGCAATAACAAAACATATAAAACAAAATTATGCAGCTCGTGGCCTTAGCGTCCCATTCAGATTTCTTATTTTATTGCGTTCTTTCATAGCTTCCGTGAGCCTGTATGTTTCACTTTACGTGATAGCGAAGCTGAAGCTACTTGCAAAAACATGTTCCCCCGAACGATGCCCGCACTGCACGAGCGCGCGTGCTTGGAAGGGCCACTGCAAGCTCACAGCTCGCTCTTGTAGCCTCAGCTACGCTGGCACTTCGAATAGAACGGAGTATAAAAAACTGTAGTGGGGAAGCGTGATGACGCACGTTCGAAACGCGAGCCAAATATTCTATTTTGCTCGCCCGGAGCGCTGCTCAAAACTTGAGAGCTACGGGCCTATACTTATACTCCAACGTAACGTCGCGAGCATGGGGCGTCATATCGTTGATCATTTGCACGTGTTCTCGCGCAAACAAAACCAAAAATGAAGCCACGCGCTCGCGCCAGCAGCTTTGACAGCGCTGCACGCTAAGTATGAAACAGAGTATAATGATCTGGCCAGTCGCATCCGCCGCAGGCGCTCCTTCGTGGACGGCGCCCGGCGGCCGTCCCGGCATCTTCTAAATCGAGCCGACGAGTAGTTCCTCACAACTGAATTTCGCCGTTGGACGCACACGCATTTGATCGATACGCGCCTCGAAAATAATAATAATAATAATAATAATTTTGGCCTTACGTCGTTCGTCAACTGAGCGGCGGATACCCGACCGTCGCCGGGCACAATTGGTCGTAATCCAAAACGATCGGACGATCCTTCTGCTCCGAATTATTGTTAAATGGAAAAGAAAATAGCCGAGGTCGGCATACTCCCCGGCCTCCTCCTTTCCTTGCCTGGCCGTCTTACGACGACGGGTTCCCGTTCCTCCGTCTTTTCGCGCTGCTCTTTCCGCGCCACTTTAAAAATTTATGAAGCGAAGGAGTTTTCCGAATCGGTTCTGCTCTTCCATTTTTGTTTCTTGCTCCCATTTGCGTCAATTTCTTTTTTTTTTCTTTTTTTAATGACGAGGAAAGAAACCAGCGATGAGACATTGCGTGGCGGCCAACCCCGCGGTGCCAGGCTTTCTTATTTGCATTAGAGTATAAACGTCTGTTTTTGTGCGCTTGACAATGCGCCTGAATGAATTATTGATCAGTCAGAGAAGTTGTATCTTCGGATGACTAAGTCACCATCGCAAAAGAAGACCAGTCCGAGTGAGAAGTATCAGTTTCACATATATTTCCCCTGTTTCATTTCTTCTCTCTCTCAATTGAATTGTATCTTAACAGTTTGCTTATAATTAAAATGCTTTTTTTTAAGCACGTGTAAACTTGCAAGTAAGAGTGAGTATAGAGAGATTGTCAGCGTAAAGTCAGACAATGTATCTAAATAGTCAGTATTCGTCTAGCGCCGTAAATGAAACATATTCTGACGATTTTTGTTGACGAGGCCCCGCCTCAACCCTTAAAATGGGAATTAAATTAAAAAAAAAAATCAAACATGAAAACATATTTTGGTAGGACGGACAATGAAACAAAAGGAAGGGTAACTAAAGCCGGGATCACACTGCTCATACATGTCATACACAAGACAGTCTGCAAACACGAGTCACCGGAATATCCGTGGTTCGAATGCCGCGTGCCGAGTATTCTCCTTGAACTCATCGCCATGCGGCATTCGAAGCACGGATCTTCGCGGTGACTCGCATTCGAACCTGTGTGCAGACTGTCTTTTGTATCATGTATTAGCAGTGTGACCCTAATGAAGCACAAGCATCAAGTCACTAGTGAATCGTCAGTATCTCCAGAATCCAACGAGAACAAATATCCGATCACCGCGTAATCACCCCATAAAATTCGGGATCGGCTGAACGGCGATACCAATTGAGACACAATGGGGAGCGCAAGTTCGTCTGCCTCTTGCAACAGGGGTTGCGATGATGTCAAAATGCCGAGCTCTTATTGGCTGATTGAAAGAAAACAAAACAAAAAAAACAGTGGGTATACCCGAAAGCTATGTAGCATTGAGGTCTACCCACTATCCTTTCAATGAAAGCCAATCAGAACTCGACGTCGTACTGACGTCACCGCAACCCCTGCGCAAGAAGCAGACGACTTGCTCTCCGCATAGGCCGATTTTGAGTGAAGGTTGCCATATTGAATTATGACGTAACTGGATTAGGCGACACAAAAGTAAATAGTTTAAGCTGTAACCACAATGAGAAAAAAGGTATGGGCAAGAAAATAGTAGAACTATTAGCAGGAATCCCTGAATTCCTAGAGTCTGCCATTCGTCAAATAAAGGTATTTGCCACGTTGCCCCAAACTAACGTCAAAATTCAACGCGGCGGCCGTCACAACACGGTCCACAGATATCTCGAGCAAGATGCAGACGCTTTGCAAATGCGCCAGATTACAGCCGCCATTGTCATTGCTGAGCTTCTCTTGTGTCATCCAGGTGCGCCGAGCCAATGTGGTGGGCGTTGATGAGCCCTCCACAAGGGCCAGTGTTGGGAAGAGGCACAGGGTAGGACTCTAAAATGGCTATAACCCGCCATGCTGTGGTAATGATGAAATGAAGTAAAACATAATCAGAGGAAACAAAAACTGAAGGTCGGTACATGGCGCCGCCCATTGCACAGGCGCTGCAAAGCGTCTACATGCATTAGTCCATACAAAAAAAGGCAGAAGCAGAGGTGACCATCTCGCGTACGCTGTAATCCTCGACATCCGAAGAGACGGCAGCGCTTGGCTCGCGAGCCTCTCCGCATCATCGCTTTCGCAGCACAATCACAAAGCAGCACCCAGCTGCATGGAAGATCGCCGAAGAACCAATCAAGAAGCAGAATCACAATAGGCCGCCGCCCCGTGTTTCTGACCCGTCTCTGGCTGCGTTTACATGGATGCGACCCATAGGTGTTGTTGGTAATGCACGCCAGGGAGGCGTTCAAAAAGGCGCCAGCGGTGCTGCTGGCGGCCTGAAGCAGACAGCAACCAGTCGGAAATTGACTTTCGGTAGTGCCTTTCTATGGGAAAAAGCGAGTGCATTTTCTCTCTGCGCTGACTAAGACAAATATCTCGAATATTTTGTACGTACTTGGTAGATTGAAACATTTTTCAGTCACGGAGACAAAATAACTGGTCATTTATGGCGTTTCTATTTTAAATTTGTGGCATAGAAAACTGTGCTCAAACCGCTTCGTGCATGTATTAATGTGCACTGTCGGACACTGTTAGCGCGAACACGGTGTCGTCGCTTTCCAGCATGGGGGATATACGTGCCAAACAAACCAAGGACACGTGAAAAACGAAGGGGAGACTGCAAGAGCTACGCAGTAACGCTGGATAAATAACTATTTGTGCATGCAAACGATCAAAACTGAAAATAAATAAGCACTTCTTTATTCTTTCTGCTCATGATTACGAGCGATGATACTTGTTCTGAGTTCAACACATCACCCGGACGCTCGAAATCTTTGAAAATGAGGGCGAGATCAGAGAACAGGTGAACGATAAAGGTGCCCGACATAAGAAATGAAAAAGAAACAAAACTTTCATAGCCAACGTAACTTTATTTTTTGCATTTCGAATATTTTTTTATCCCCTCGTAAAGATGCACGACTGAGTCATTTTCATATAGCGAAAGGACGGGCATATTAGGAACATATAAGCACCACAGGAATTTCGGCGAACCTTAGACACGCTGTACATTCCTTTCGATTTTTATTTTGCTCAGAATTGTCGCTCGTTTTTACGTACATGCCAAGGATCTAAGATTTGGCCCCTGAAATATAGCGGTTTAACACCGCTCAGTAGTAAACAAATGCTGTACCTAAAGAAAATATACATTTACTATGTTAAAAATGTACATATTATTCGGTACATCCCAAATAACAAACATTATCTGTGTTTTTCCAGGTGAAGATACAAGATGCACGCGCGTTTTCCCATAGGAATGCACAAGAGCACCGCAAAAGTAGACTGTTTGCTGTCTGCTTCAATTTATCTCCCGGAAGTCCCATAACCAATATCTTGTTAAAAAAGTCTCGAAAAGGAATTTTAAAACGAATTAAACGATTAGCAAAGAGCACCTGGTGGATGTCGCTAACGCCTCGTTTGTAATGCTCGTCTAGGAACCTTGAGAGCTAGTGACGGAAATCGTCTCGCCTCCGGCCACGACGAGAGAAGGGGGAAGGAGGAACTCCCCTCTTTCCGAGAATCCTTTTTGTGTGTCGCAGAAGTCGCTATTGTCCCCCTACAAGATTATAGAAGATTAACCCGTCACTCAAAATTCGTACAAAAGCAGCCGCTTCGGTGGCTGGACCGACTAGGCCATCCTCTCGACGTCAGCCTCGCCGTAGCTTTGCTCGTTTGAGACGATTTACGTCACGATTGCGCTGGGCCTTCTCCGAGCGCTTGCCAGAGTGGGCCGTTTATAACGAAAAATACAGCCACCAGGATCAAAATACAAACGGGCGATTGTCATTTTACGGATATTGTGGATCATATTCAACCTATTTTTGAACACGACAGAGACGCGTTATGTCAAAGCAAGGAGTGGCTATGTTAGTTCGCGTCTATGCCAATTAAAAACGCTTTATTTATTAAAGAAGCGTGTATGACGTTTCTGTGAGTGAACTTTCTAAAGTATAACAAAGCTTCCAACTTGCTTTTGTATAAAGCAAAACATTAAAATGTTCAAGAACAAGCCTGGAGCTTCACATTACATCTTGCGTGGCGTAAATGAGGCTATTTAAAGCCTCTCTGATTCTTTTTCTTTTTCGGGGGGGGGGGAGGGAGGGGGGGACTTGTGGCGGCTGCTGTAGAAAAAGGTTTCCCAGTCACCAGAGTGAATGACGTGCTGTGGTCTTTGCTGTGCACGTGCGCACAGATGTGTTGCAGAGCGCCGCATTCTCGTTTTAGACATTGAGCCTGTCGATACCGACGCTTCTATCCAAGTGTGGCTGGACAGTTGCTGTCGAGCAAATGCTAGTCAGCAACTGACGCTTAGATTCCCGGCATCGAATAGGTGGCAAAGAAATTCGTCAAATCGCGAATTCTACCCGGAAGTAAAGCAGACATTTCATAAATTTTAAAACTGACGGACATGACTCGGCAAATTCAGTCGATTGATTTAATTTGTTCTATTCAGTTTTTACCAAGAATTGTTTACACAATTAAAATCGATCGCTGAGGAACGCATCAAGCATTATGGGCATTTGGGTTCGGACAATTCAAGATACAAACCGTAGTAATTGAAAGAAGGCGTATACCTAATTTTTTGGGGCGGTAAAGTGTCACCGACTTACCAGATTTAAGACTTCAATCACGAGGGGGTCCCGCACGCTTCGTGTGGACAAAGTGAATAAGTAGGAATTTAATTGAACCTACTCTGGAAGCCAGCCACCGTTTTATCCTGCCAGTTATTTTGAAGAAAAGTTTGTTTATTGGTTTACAAAATTCAAACAGGAATAAACCTGGAACTAAGAAGAGACCAGCACTCCCAGAACACACTGTAACCAACCGGATACACGGAGTCGCTTCCACTGAAGTGTTTCTCGCGTGAGACGTTTTTGAGTTTCACTCTCCCATTTTAAATTTGATGAGACATTTGTTTCTCAGTTTTATTTTGTCCGAATTATAGTAAACAATAAACGCTATTCGTGGTGGTAGATGTTGTAGTGGATTAAAGTGCTGGATATTCTATTTTCATCATCCAGCTTTTTGTACTGGGGTAGAGAACAGCACACCGCCATCCCAGCGCCAAAAGTATTTGTAAGCGTGACTATGCTTGCGACGGTTTCAAGCTTTGGTAAAATTTACTGCTACAAATATAACTTCACCACATCAACACAACGCAGGAAACAGGCCCTGGCCCGCGTTAACCAAACAGCGCATGAAGCGAGCTGACAAGTCGATGTACCAAAAATCTAACGTGGTCAGTACCAGTCTATCCTACCCGTGACGTCAGGAACGATGATGATGATGGCTAGAGAAGCGCTCCTGTAGTTCGCGCATGTCGCCAATAGGTACCAGCAGCCCAGTTAAGGCGCATTCACACTGCGGAAAAACGCGCGTTGTGAGTGACTTCGTTTGCTTAGTTTTTGCATGAAAAAAAAAAAATTCGCACGCCGTGGAGGACAACGCAGGGAGACGACGTTTCCTGACTCAAATTTTTCTCTCTACGCGCACGCTTGAGCCAATCAGCGAGCGAGCGGACGTGACGTGTCGCCTTTCTTCGGTTATTAGATGTTTTCGCTGCTTTTATTTTCGATACCCAAGGAAGGCGAAAAAACCAGAAAAGCCGAGGGATTCATGCAGTCACCAGACGAGGCTTGGAAGCATTTCAGCGTGGAGATAAGCAAGCCGATTAGAACATCTGATTGTGACCAGTGTTTTTTGTGCGTGTATCGACGCCGTGAAGCAACTCCGTTGTTCGCACAAAAGCCGCTACCGAAGTTCGCAATGTGTTCCGAGCGCCGACTGTACGGGAGCGATCCCTGCCAATGTGTTTTGTGTATTCTTTGTGTTTACGCCACCACTACTGAATACAACAGCTGTCCTCCGAAAACAATATCGCACAAGCTGCGTGCAGTGTTAAAGGTACGGACGCGCGGGCGTAGCACCGTGCTTTTGTTTGCACAAAAACGCGGCAAAAGAGCACCTTCTGAAGCTGCCCACTCGAGTCTGTGCTTTTCGCATATGCTGCGTACAACCGCAGTGTAAATGTATATATAGTCACCGCAAACTTGGAAACAGCGCTAAAAAACAAGGGACAAGAACGAGAAGTGAACGAACACAAAGCCAACAACGAACACCGCCGTTGTCCATTCGAGTGAAGACGGTTGTCTTCGAGCACATATGCAATCCCAAAGGCAAGGCAACAACAATCGTGCGAAGCAGACAGAATAAAAAGCTTCGCGTTCTCTCGAAAAACGCGAGGTTTTCAGAGAAGACGCCTACGTCGGGTGGCCCTGTGTGACTGCTTCGCCTTTTTCGACGCCGGCGTCGACGTGGATCGCAACGCGCGTTGTTTGCTCAGTGTAAATGCTCATTTAGATCAGTTGACACCTAGTGCTCCTAGCGGGCGTTAGGAAGCATTATTCGGTTCCGGTTCCGGCCAATATAGTTTCGGTTTGGGCGTTTCCGCTCCGGTACCCTCCTCGTCTTCTTCGTTTTCGCCCTCTTTTCTCCTCTTCTTACTAGGCTCTTATGAAGTCCTCCGCTCCCGCTGTTTTCTTCTTTTTTTATGTGCTTGCAGTTTAATTTTGATTTTTACTATAAAAACTATGCAAAATGTCTCCACAAAATTTTAACTTACTTCACAAAGGGAAGGTTTATTTTATTTTTTATTGTACAACATTGAAGTTACACTATTGCCACATTGACTTCTGCCTGGTGGAGCATTAGGGGTCACCAACATTAAGTGGTGCGAAAACAGTTTCTTGGACCACATTCATATACACATGATTTACTTCAAAAGCCCTGTATGTTTTATAAGAAACAGATACAAATATAAATGAATTTGAATGAGTTCGGTATATCGTACAATTTGTAATCGATTTTTAGCGGTATCAAGTTAACAAAAACTTTTATTGAATTACGCGCTTGCTTTACGCACTCGTTAAAGTTTCCGAAGAAACGCCGCAGGAGCGCGTGCCTACCAAACGAGTTTCTAAGAAACGTCACTGTGTCAACGATACGTGTGCCCATGAAAGGTGTGTCATGAAAAGTTGTTTGCAGAACGTGTTTCGCTGTTTCCATGACGCGTGTTTCGACGAAACGGTGACGAACCCGTGAAATTACCTTCTGTTCAATTGGGAGAACAGCTGACCGAAGCTGCTGCGCAGAAAGCTCGCTTCAGGAACTCTACAATGAGCGGATCAGCGTACTGGCGTTCACCATCGCTCTGCTGACGAAGCGGGCCATGGCGTGGAAAGCGGCTGCTGGCGACCACGAGGGACCAGCGAGACCACTGGACTGCTCGCTGCCGGCCGGCGCCATAAATAACGTGGTCTATGTGACGTCGAAATATAAAAGTTGATTAAGCATATCAAAGACCCAAATTGGTCTTAAAGGATTACTAATCAAAACTTGAAATATACACAAAACATTAAAAAATAATTCAAGTGGGATCAGCTAAATGCTGTAATTGATGATCGCATGGTTGTATTTTAAGCGGATAGCTCATATTTTTCGTTTTAAACGACAAGATTTCGGCGAACGCTTCAAAATCAGCCATCAAAGAAGTACGATGCATCTCGGGAGATCCGGCAGATATGGCGCGGCCTTGACGTCATCAGGCCCTGAAGGGCCAAGCGTACCGTAGTTACAAGCTTTGCCACTTGGAGGCGTCAACGTGTTACAATCTCGTTTAGTCGAAGTACCCGAGGACTGAAGCACATCGCGGAGACGGCGGGCGGCTTAGCTGGCGGTTCTGCCTCGAGTCTGCGATGGCTGACCAAACCGACGAGGGCGGTGGGTATACAATGACGGCGATGAGCCGCTACATCGCCAGTGGCCATGATGGACGAGAAGCGATTCTGCCTATACTTCGTTTCAGCTTGGGTCCAGACGCAGGCGATGCTGCAAGCGCAGGCTCCGGGCTTTCAGCGTCCCTGCCAAGCACGCGCGCTCGTGCAATGCAAGCACTGTTCAGGGCCACACGCTCGCGCTCGTAGCATCGGCTGCGTCTGAACCCAAGCTGAACCGAAGTATAGTCGTATCTGTATGACCCGTCTTCTTTGTCTTCGTCGTCCGCAACAGGTAACAGAGCTTCACGAAGCGAATATTATCGCAAGTTTTTTGTAAGCTACGATGAAATCCTACGACCACGCCTGCGACGTACAGCTCGAGAGATATAGCGCACTTTTTAATGAATGACTAAGTTTGATGGATGACTTTTAATGAAGTATTGATGGTGTACATTATGTAGATAGACGCCGGCCCATCGCTCGTTGCCTGGCAAGGAAAACCATTACACTCGATGAGGACGGCCCATTGTTCCTGGGCATGAGATACTCTGCCCACACACCAGCTGCTACACCGTTTATGACGCGCTAAGGAACCCATCATAGCTGACTTTAACAAAAAAAAGAAAAACAGGGCGACTTCTGCAAGGAACTCAGAAGCCATACAGTGATGTCGCTTATAAGAGTAATGAAGGTAAAGAAACCGATCGCTGGTTGCAGTACCAGGTGGATGTCGACCGTCCATATTACGTTTAGGCGACTTGCGCTGCAAGGTTTCTACGGTAACCTTTTTTTATCTGATGGCGAGTTACACTTCACCGAAAAGGACAGGTAGAATGCGGAACGAATTGTGCTTTTTTAAGCGAACCAGAAGAAGCTACAAAGGTCATCCATAGAGAACAGCTGATGACCGGTGATTTCTACGGCACTTGGCTGAAGTGCAGAACGCAAATTAAGACTTAAAGGGAAGAGCCGAGGACGCATCGTGCAGACTCCTTGGACAGCGCAGATACAAAAGGAAGACGTTTTCTGCCGAAGACAAGCTGTAGCGGTTTCTAAAGGACAAAGAATTCTCCGCACTCTGCACCAAGTCTCATCGAGAAGGCGACGAAATTGAGCGACTTCTGAAATCGTTTAAAAAGTGACCTCGTGTCAAGAAGGACGCCAACATCTTTCAGTCTTGGATGACTAAAATACTTAGGTTTCCGGTGCTCCATAGCTGGAATTCCCTGCAACAGAAAGCGAGCGTCGAAAAGGCATTTTCTGGCCTGAAGGACATCTGTAGTATTTCAAATTTGTTTTTGTTTAGGTGATCTACACTACCCAGATGACGCCACCCGCCATCAGGTACACCCTCGGCCCAGGGTGCGCAGCTTCATGCTTGCAACCCGTTAAAACAGTGGGCTCGTTAAGTTCATCGTGCTCGAGCGCGCTCCAGCGGTCAGAGTGCACTCCAACTAAACTGAACTAAACGACGTTGGGCGCGTTCAGTAGCGGCTGCCTCAGCTCCGAACGGAGTAACTCGAGTTGGAGTTCCCAGAGCGCCTACTGAACGGCAAAAAAAGCGCGGCTCTTCAGCTGCTCCTACGCAGTTTCCGCTTCCTCCTGATGCAGACAGTCTCCGAATAAAATGGAAGCAGACGACGCCGAGCACAATCGCTTTTATTTGACGCCGGTATTGAAGAAGTCTCAACAAGGTCGTTAAGGAAAACGCGACTGACTGCAGACATCAGCGCTGCTGCTCGAAGCGATCCAAAGTTAACAAGCCCTTCGCAGGGCGGTGCAAAGGCTGCTACTGTTATAACAACCGACGAAAACGTCAAGATACGGAAAATATGGAGCTCGGTGAATCTCCGCCGCCCGTTAAGATACTTTTATATGGTCACACGTTTGTTCCGCACTTGTTTACGAACTTCCTATAACATGTATTTTATGCACACGCGGAAGTCGGCCGCGCTTGGCGATCAAGGTTTTGTCGGCCGAAGTGAGCGTCAGCCAACGTCTCAAAGAAAACATTAATCTGGATCATGTGCTGCGTGAGTGTCCTTCCACGCATCAAGTCACGTTCATACACTGCCTCGCTCTGTTCAGCACGGACAGGACTATCGTCAACAATCACCGAGTTTCGGTGCAACGGCGATCAAAACACGGTGACAAATGAACGTTTACGTGGTTTATTGGCATGTCCAAAACAAACAAAATGCGCTCAAGGCATTTTCTGAAAAGAGCCCGAGCTGGAAACGAAATTGGAACGCGTTATTCGTTTTAGCTTGAGCACTTTTCATTCGCAAAAGCGACCAAACCACAAACCCACGCCGCAAACAATGCAGCTTCTCCCGCCATTTTTTTCTCTTTCAGTACCGGAACTTTGTCATCGATTCTGAAATCCGTCATACCACGCTTTCTTCACTCCTCGCGCACCGTCTTGGGACTCGGTGCACGGAGTGACGATGCACCGGAAGTCGTTTTTTGCCGTCTAGTGGAAGGAGTTGCGAGCTCCTTGACCCT
>JAZHYW010018948.1:0-15610 GCA_037355805.1 Ixodes ricinus | reverse complement strand
GCCGCAAGCATAACGACGCTGACTGTTTTTCTAGGGCCCCAGTCAAACTGTTCCGATAGCACAAACGACGACGATGACGACCGTTTTCTGGCGCAGTTACAGACACCGACATGGGAGACGACCTAAAACTTCGCACGGTGATCAACCACCTCGAGGGTCAAGGAAGTTCAGTTCCGCAACTGTGGCCCGAGACATGTCGTTTGCTCTGCAACGAGGCCTGATTTTCAATATGACTTCGGAACCAGTATCCCTGACTGGCTGCTGGTGGTTCCTGCTGGCCTTCGAGAACAAAATCCGCTACGCCCTGACGACCCGACGGCTAGACACCCCGGCTACAGCAGGACGCTAGCCCGGATTCGTGACAAGTACTACTGGCCAAAACTCCCGAATCCCATCCACCTGTAGACACAGTCCTGCCATGAAAAGCAACGACGTAAAAAGCCTGAGGAAGCAGCAGGACTTCGCAGCCGATACTCCGCCCCGACCACGCCCTTCCTGCAGATTTGAATGGATTTACTTGGGCCGTTCCCAACACTAACGCAAGGAAAGCGGTGGATTAACGGCGACCGATTATCTTACACTACAAGCCGAGAGGAAAGCCCTTCCATGGGGAACATATTGAAGTCGCCAAGTTTTTCGTCGAGATCCATTCTCCTTCAACACGGCGCACCTGAAGTGCTCATCACAGATCGCGGGTTATCTTTCATGGCACATCTGACTCCAAGAGGTTCTTCGGCTCAATCACACCAACCACCGACGAACCACCGCATACCACCCACAGACCAACGGGCTGACGGAGCGGATCAACAAGACCATCGCCGACATGATTTCGATGTACGTGGACGTGGAACACAAGACGTGGGATGAAGTGTTGCCCTACGTCACGTTCGCGTACAATACGGCAGTTCAAGAAACGACTGGGATTATACACCTTTTCAGCTGGTGCACGGCAGAAAGGTGACGACGATGCTCGACGCCATGCTGCCCCACGACCCGACGGACGACAGCACCGACGACGCCCAGCTGGTCACCCAACGAGCAGAAGAAGTACGCCAGCTAGCCCGTCTTCGAACAAAGGACCAGCAACGTGTGGACGCTGGCCGGTACAACCTTCGTCGCCGCGACGTGGAGTTCCAGCCCGGAGACAGGGTGTGGGTGTGGACGCCCATTCGCCGCCGCGGACTCAGCGAAAAACTGTTAAAACGCTACTTCGGACCCTACAAGGTCATCCGCCGCCTTGGGACTTGAACTACGAGGTGCTCCCCGACGGAACCCGACCATCAGGACGCCGCCAGCCACGACCCGAAGTCGTCCACGTCGTTCGACTCAAGCCGTTCTACGCACGATAGGATTGCGATACTGCATGTTTATTTCGTTTCACCGTAAATTTTTAGCCATTTCTGTTTTCCTCTTACGTTGCATCGGGACGATGCACTTTTTAAAAGGGGGGATAATGCCGCCCGCAGAGCCGAGAAAGCAACGCTCGGTCACGGTCTTCTAGAAGATTCCCATTCATTCTCGCACTAATTGTAACTTTCCCTTTGCTTTGTTGTTCTCGAAAGTGCCAGTTCATCCTCGCCCCGAGCGCGCGACGCTCGAGCCTTCTTTGCCGAACTTTCGAGATAGCGACGCACTGTAGATAAGCAGCTACCCGCGACCTTGTCGAGTCAGTCTCGCTCGTGCTCTCTGTTGTCGCCGCCGAATCGCCGCCTGCTTTTCTGCTGCCTCGACGCTCTTTCGTTCTTTACTTATTTTTGGTTGGCACAAGTTCGCCCATTAAACCTTTATTTTCAGTTCACTCTTCGCCTTCTCGTCGCCTTAATTGTGACAATTATGGAAGATATATTCAAGAACTTATGGAAGATGTATTTCTTAATTACAACCGCAGAAAATAAAATTTCTGGTTCTGTGTCATTATTTTTTCTTTATTCGGCTTGATGATAGTTTGCAGCATATCCTAAACTCAGCCATTCGTGAGTCCATTTTTGTATCCCCCTTCACTTCCTTCCTCTCTCTCTCTCCCTTTGTTTTTGGTGTTTTATGTGCTGTTATCAAAATATTGAGGTGAAGAGATTCTGGCGTGTGCATCTCAGAACGTGCCATTCGCATCGTTCTTCCTAATTTTGACCTATTCTCATTTGAACCTTCTCGTGCCAGCCTTCTGAAAATTTCAAAACCACATTTTTCGCATTCAAGCCGATTCCAGAGTTGGTCCCGTTCGCACAACGGCCGAATGGCACGTGTTACGTTCTCAGCACTGGATTGGCTCCGACTGCTCGTAGAGCCCGTTGCAGTATATTTTAGGAAGAAAACAAAAAGAGCATAGAGTGAAGAGAGAATCCGCCTCGTATGCACCCCAGCCACGGCCCGGGACGAGGAGAACATACGAAGCCGCGCTTTGACACCAAGGTGGAGTACGGTGTTTTTTGCCAATCAGTAGCACCCGATTCCGACAATCCAAGAAGCGGGTGCTGATCATTCGCTGGATGTTTCGGGCGAAGAACGGACGTGTTTTAGAAATCATTCTAATAACCGCGCGACTAAAGCGCGGGTCTGATTAAGGGGAAGGTTGGCCAGACTCGACAAACCTTTTTAGGGGATATGCGGTGAACAGGCCACAACACCGACACGTCAATGGTGATTAAATGCAAACCGATGAAACAAGAGCGGGCCAAATGCGGCGCGACCAACTGGGAAGGAATGTTGAGAATTATTTTTTCGAAAAAGTTCAAATGCGAAAGTCGAATCGTGAAGGGCTCAAATGATAACCACCCGATTCGGGCAGTGCTAAGAATAGTGCCTATAAACTCTGTTGCTGTCCTCTTTTCTACATGGTGATTACCTGTTCAATTAAATCATCTATTTCTACCCTTCTGGCGGGTTATTTGTTGGACAATGGGCATCGCCTTCTTGTTTATGCAATAGGAATAAAAAACACTTGTGTTTTTGTTTCAGAAATGTTTTATATGAAATATGTTTACTATTTTTTACTATGAACGTTTTGCGTTTATTTTTTGGGCTCAACTGGCCAACAGCTTACCATAAACTTTACGAAACGTTCCTAGATAATGTTCTCTATTTAAGTTACCTTGTTATGATTGGATGTGCTCATGCCACGTGTTAACTTTATCCTACTCCCTCCTTCGACTTGTCGAATTACTTTTGGTAGCTTATTCTGTATAAATATTTGCCTTCATATTTATGCAAGTAATATCATGTAACTTAAGCCTTGTGGGCTTCTATCTCCGATTCCCTCCGACCCCGTCTCCGGATGAATGATGACACAGCGATACTTCGCTCTCGGCAAAAGTGTTTATTGACTCACTTATTGCCTTGGGGGGTTTCTGGATCGGGGGCGAGGCCTGGAGAGGGTTCCGCTGCTCCTGCCGCTGCTCCGAGTCCCGGCGGTAGTCGCCCACACCGCGCACCGGGGCCGTCGCCGTCCAGGGTCGCTCGCCAGTCCGTCCGTCTGCCCGTCTCCGAGACCGTCCGGCAGCGCCGGCGTCAGCCGGCCGCTCGTCCGCCAGACCTGCCCCAGTTCGTCGTGTCCCGGCGTCTCCCTCTCTCAGTCCAGAGCGTCCCTTTTATAACCACAGACCACGCGCACCAACACGGCATGTCCACGTGCGCCGCCACGTGATCCCGGAGGCCACTCCCCAGGGCGACGCCCAGGCCGCGGTTCTTTAGCTGAAGGCCCCGAGAACACTAGGGCCCTTGTTCTTAGCCGAACGTCCCGGTCGTCGACCCAGGAGGGCGTGAGCCGCACTCTCGTGGTATTTTCCCCGGGCGCCCAGACGTCGAACCCCTGGCCGGGCCCCCGGAGTCAACGGCCTCAGGCGGGAGGCGGCAGGCCCCGAGAACACTGGGTTCGTTGTTCTTAGCCGACGGCCCCGAGAACACTAGGGCTAGTGTTCTTAGCCCCGCCAAGAGCCGCTCTCTGCCAGATGGCCCTGGCGTCCCGACTAGCGTCTCCAGACGGGCCGCCGAGAGGGACGCCAGCCTTGGCCGTCGACTCCCGGGAGGCCCCAGGCAGGGGCCCCCACGTGGTCCCAGAGGGGTGAGGGTCTCTTCCGGGCGCTCAGATGATCGAACCCTCGGCTGGGCCCCGGCGGGTCGGCGACCCCCGGCGGGAGGCGGCTGGAAGAATGGCCGCCGGACGGATCCCCACAGCCTTAGCGTTATTATCCAGATACAGCACTCGGGTTACATAAACCTGATTACAAACTAGAATTTGTGGTTTAGTAAAGCTCTTATCGTTTCACAATTCTTCACGACTCTTTTTCCATCGATTTTTTGAGCCTCTAGAAATGAGCAATCAAGTCGAGAGCGAGTTGGTTGTGTCCAAAAGTTAAGTAAACTACTCAAGAATTTCATATTTGAGACAAGCGTTATAACTCACAGAAAAGATGACGGCCAGGGCTCGCAGGGCTTTTAAGCTGCGCTGGTTAAGTTGATGCTTTAGTGGAAGCAATGAAAGAATAATCAACTGACGGCCTGCTACCAGGGGCATGAGCTATCAGAGTGTGTACTAGTGCAAAGCTCGAATGTGTAGAGCGAGATTCATGATCGCTTGATGGAGTAGCATGCCACCTTTATGATGTGTTGCAGCGTAAAGGGGTGAAGAGCTGCTCTTCTGCTATGTTCTCTGCTCCCCATGATTGGTGTTTTCTCTTCTCCACTCGCTTCCTCTCCTGCTTTCGCTCAATTAAAGTGGAAAGAATTTAGGGTTTGGTGGGAGGAGGCTTGCCACTGCTATTCTGAACGTGCAACAGACTATAGTCACCTGTCCGCTTCCTCGTGAGCTAATTGTAGCCGCTATACTAAACACATATACTAAGCTGAATTGTGCATCGTACTTCCGTAAATGTTTATGGGCTGCTGGTATAAGCAATGCATTCTGTAATCGTCACCATCCTTAAAAAAAATAAAAAACGCCAAGCACATGTTTATTGCAGAGCAGATACTTCTGTAGCGACGCATGATGCAAGTAATACAAGGAAGTTGAAAACCCATCTGTATTTTGTGAGAAATATATTCTACTGCAACGTTTACCGCAGTTCACGCTCATACTTGAACGCATATCATAAACGAATAATATTTATGTTGCGAAAAATAATCACGAGAAAGGCGCCTCTCATGCAAACTCATTCGCCACCTCGGCATCCTGCTCTTACTCCCCGCTTCTGTGTTTCACTTTACGACCACCTGACAGCGCGAGTTTTCGCCGCGCACCTGTGTAAGTGGTAGCTCCACGCCTCTCAAATTCCAGTCTTTACGCTGGGTGGTGTCGCCCTTCTTGAAGCAACAAACAGCCTCCTTTCCTCATAACTTGACAAAGGGCAACGGATCCAGCCCCTTGGAGCCAATCGAAAGCGACAGAGCGAAGCACGTGACTCCCCTCTATGACGATCCCCGCGACGGTGCGCTGTGAGATGCCTCTCTGCGGCGCTCCGATTCTCTCAATGGGGCGTAGCTTTGGCAGTCTGCCTTGTTATAGTTGAAGGAGTATAGCCTTCATGACGAACAAAGGCCGCTCTCTTTTTCAGATGGCCCGAGGTCGCCAACCTTGTTGAGCTTCGCAATGTAGCCGGCGAAGCCCCCGTGACGCACTGGTGGGACAACGGTGGGCACGCGATTGCCTTCGGCCGCAGAGGCCGCGCCTTCGTCGTCATCAACAACGAAGACCGCCCTGTGGAGAACGTCTTCGAAACGGACCTGCCACCGGGGCTTTACTGCGACGTCGTGACTGGTGGCAAGGCCCAAACGGGCTGCAAGGGGAGAATGTTTCGAGTGTCGGTCGAACGATACCAGCAGAATCCTCGTCGACAGTGACTGGGACGTCCCGATGGTTGCCATTCACGTCGAGGCACGTCTCTAAGAATCCAATTGCTTCTATAACCTACGATGCGAACTAATGCGTTTGTTTTTTGGTAGCAAGTTAGCCAAGCATGTTCACAACTATCTTGAATTAAAAAAACAAAGGTTCTTGTGGAAAGAGAAAACAAACAGACGGCTTACCAAATGAATTTGATGGTGCTCCATGGAGGTCCTTGTCAATAAAATTATGAGTCAGGTATTTTTGGTACCTGCAACACTAGATCTACAAATTTTTACCTTTTCTTGTAATAACCCGGCATAAAGCTAAAAAAAATACAGTAAAAGCACTTGTGAGCTGGGGCAAGATTTTCGATGATGGTATAGTCATGGTTTCGAACCGTATAATGTTCGCGGTTCATGTCCGGCTCTTGTACTAGTCAGCTTTGTATTTTGTTCCGGCTACAGTTTTCGGTTAAGTCATGCATGACAAATATCGGTTCGACAAGCGGTTCCATCATGAAGGAACTATATCAAAGTAACTCCTCCGATACGGAAAGAACGTCCTTTGAACAGCGCAGCTTGCCATCCTGGGACGATCATGATGGAGGGTGAGTGCGGGAGAGCGTAAAATATAGATATATGGGTATGCGCAGCGCAGGAGAGGAGGAGTGAGGGGGAGAGAAAGGGAATACTCTGCGCCTTCAGAGCGCAGCGGAGAGTACGGGCCGATGCCTCCAATCAATAAACGACTAAAATACAACGTCACGACTTTCAGCACCATTTCTGTGGGTCTGTTCTTCGCAACTAATCAAATCAAATCCAGAGTTCACCGAGAAAATCCACTTTTACTCTGCAGGTTTACTGTTCGCATCTTTTTAGCTCTTGACTGCGCTCTGACTTACAATTAAATATTTTGTAGAAATGTCGCCTACAATCCTGGGCCTATAATAGTGATGGCAACTGTGAGAAGCAAAAACAAAAAAAATGAAGAAGTGTATGCGTCGGAGAAGAATGGAGATCACACTACCTTATTCAGGGGGTTTAGTTGAAACTTATTCATCATCCTAACTTGGATCGTGGCCGCGAGGTGCATTTCCAGCGCTAATGCAACAAGAGAAAAAAGTTTGAAAAGGTGTACCGTAATAGTTTGGCAAGAAAGAGCCGGGGCGGTAAGCTTTACCCATTTAGGTCGTGCGAAAAGACAAAAAAATAACAGAAAATATCTGGTCATCGCAAGCCGTTCCGCGGAGACGGGGACAGCAGAACAAATATATGGTTGATTTTATTTCGTCATCATGACTTGCCGTTGGGGCACGACCACGCCTATGCATAATTGCGTGCTTAGAGAGTCGTTCCGAAACAATACCAACGCACAGTGTTCACACGCAGATCTAATCAGCCAACGTGCGCCGTTCTCGCAGACTGCCCGTTTCGAATGACTCAGATTACAGGCGAGAAAGACAGAGGAATTGCAAGTCGGAATAGAAATCACACGAAAAAGAAGGTATAAAATAAAGCAGTGCGGCCTGCCGCCAACAAAATTACAAGAATTCGCAAAAGCCAGGTTTCTCCTAAGCAGCGTCTCTCTCAGAGGTAGCCTGTGCCAAGGCGCCCTGCATCCTGGTCGCAATCCTCGTAGCTTTGCTTTGGTTCCCAACCTCCTCGGTGGAGCCCTCAGTTTTTGCCTAGCAGAACAAATACACGCCACAGTCCTTCAATTTATTTTAAATTTAAATTTTAATGTTTGCTTACGTTTTTTTTTTTTTTTGTTTAAGAAAGCTTTGAGAAACGCAACACAATTTCAGCTTTTTAGGGGGGGGGGAACACTGGTCTTGGAGCTTTTTTTTCTTATTTTATGACTAAGCCCAATGAAACTGGACAAGCTTTGTTCAGCTCTTTGTGCTGATTTCATATGTCTGGTCCATTTTCTCAGCCAGTAGAAATTTTCCTCAAAATAATTAAAACTTGCCTGGCCTTTGTTTTGGAAAAACGATAGAAGAAAAATTGCTCAACGAAATAGCACCAGCGCATGGCTAGATACTACGAAGTGTAGAGAATACAATGGTGGAAGCACTTTTAAGATAAACTCATTGGTGAGCGAGTTTTACCACACATTTGAAGTTCGGTCTGACCCAATCGCTGGCTAACAAGTTATAAAGCTTACAAAGATCAAGCAGAAAATTTTCTAGACTTATGTGGAAATATCTGCTCTCAACATTGTATGCTTCACACATTCAGCCACACATTTTCAGGAACGGCTATATTTCCTCTGCTCTAGACGCCTGAGATATCCCTCCTCGCGATTTTCAACGAGTCCAAAAAATTGTGTAAAGTGTGAAAACAATGCTTCAGAGTCAACCTCGACGCACATTCAGCCCAATATTTACATAGATATTAAAGTTGATTTATAGCTCAAATGGCCATCCACGAAGCTACTAAGCCTGGCAGATTCAGGAGAACCACAGCCATTGCCGTTTTCAAAATAATGAAGTTTTTTGGCTCCAAAGGCCCATGTCACCCCATAACCTCTTGGCATGGTCATCTAGACGTTTACGCCTTCTGAACTAAAAAATGTAAAATGGCAGGCAATGGTCATAGCAGGGGAATTCAATCTTGATCAATAGTTACACAGCGCCTTACACGTCTGTTGTTGTTGTTGTTTTTGCGTTTGCAAGGGTACAAATCCCCCGAGGAAGCATGAATCCGCTAATTTAGTGGAGGGAACTTCTCATGTAGAGCTACTTTTGCGAGGATATGGTTGTCAAAAGAAGAGGTTGTTTGTTATTCGTTAGCCATTCATATGCAATGGATTTGGCCGAATCACTTTTTCTTTCTATTCCAGGCACGACTTTCGGCTCTCGTCCCGGAGAAGCAAGCTCCATGGTCCCTCTTATGTTTTGCCGTGCTTACTACGGTCATCAAGGGGAAATTAGTCAGCTTGTAAAAATAAATGTTTGCAGAAATAAATACAACCGTACAACACTCACGCATGCAGGGTATGTTTATCTTGTAACCAAAAGCAGTGATGCCATTTTACTGAGTGAAATCACCAACACCAAACTCCTGGACACCGAAAACATAATTTTCATTGTCCAGTGTTGAAGCATATAGCGAAAAACAATTAGCGATGCGAAATTCACTTAAATGTCGTCAGTCCTAGGCAAGCGAGGCCGAGGTATTCAGGTCACTGGACAGTGCTGTGGTCATTTTAGATAATAAAATGAGAATAGTAAGCAAGAAAGACGTGGCCATTATGCACATCACGCACGCGTATTACACCCTCACGTGTTTCTAAATACAATCTGCCCTCAAGTCCTAAGACCGTCTGTTCATGTGGTCAACAAAAGTGTTTTCAGAACGCTCCTGATTCCTATCTGAGTTAAAAGCGGTTGACGTTAAGCATACTGCCCTTTTTATGATTCCTCCCAAGTACATATTTGGTACTAATATATTTCATACGAAGTGCCTGCTTTTTATTAGCCAAGGATTACTTGTTTAAACAACATATCTACAAACAATAATCACTTACAAGGCATGAGTATGGCATAAATCAAATAAATTATGAGAAATATTTGAAACAATTTAACTGGTTTAAATAATTTCATAAGGGTTGTTGAGCTCATCTAGCTCCTTGGAAAACTAACATTAAAAGTTAAAACTTAAAATGAGTACTGGTTGCATTACGTTGCCGTTTGCAAATTTCATACAATTGGGAGATGAAATTTTACATATTCTTACCCTATTGTTAAAACTATCGAAAGCATAACTATCAATCTTCACCGGAACATTTTCCCAGCAGGTGAAGAGAGGGCGAGAAGATTACATTACGTCTTATGTCATCAAAATTAAGTGATTTTCTTAATGATTGCACTAAAGAACAGAGCCCAACGTCGGCAGCAGACATAAGCATGCAGCTTGACGCCGTGGATCATAATTTGCGTGAGTCGTCATCGTTGTCAAGCGATGGCGCTTCAGAGATGAACAACCATAGCGGGATCCAGTTCGAAGCTTCTGAAAAATAACGACTTGTACTCTGAATTTATGAGACGGTGGATAAGAACCCAAACAACCTTTTGGCCTAACTTTTATTTTGAAATGTAAGAGCGGAAATCTTGAGATTCGTTTATAGCGACATATTTATCTTACTCACCGAGCACGTGTTGCTGTAACAAAGTCAGCGCGCCTGGCGACGGTAGAAAAACATTAAAAAATCCGCCATTACTGTTTCAGCGAGTTCTAGAAGCGTTCGGCGGTGTGCGCACCCGGTGACATGCCGATACACTACTGTGTGCGCAAGTGTACCCAAGGGCACAAAACGCAAAATAAAAAAAGACAACGTAAGTCGCGATTTTGAAGGTACAGGTCGGAGACACCAGGGCCAAGAAAATTGGGTCACGCAGATTCATGCGGAACAGGCAGTCCCCACCCAGTGGGTGCCGAGCAGTGGAAATCATAACGGGGGGGGGAGGGGGGGTCACCTCTTCCCCCTTCCATCCCTAAGAAAAAAGAACCTTTTCGAACGTTTTTTTTTGTTGTTTATTTTACAGAATGCGCGGGCACTCTTGTTCACTCGAAGTGACCAGTTGGCTTTGCGAACGCGGTTCAGCTTCAGTGTGGCTACGGTGTTATACTTCGTTTCAGTTTAGGTCCAAGCTGCGGCCGATGTTATGAGCAGAAGGGCCAATCAAACAGCGAAAGAAGCAAACGTCATGGCGTGCTTTCTGCAGTTGATAGAGAAACCGGTATTCGCCGTCTCTTTGTGCGTGCTCCTCCGCTGTTTAGTCCTATCAAGCTTCCAGTGAGCACGCCATGACGTTGAGCTTTTCGCGCTGTTTGATTGGCCCTTCGGCTTATAGCATCGTCCGCGCTCGGACATAAGGTGAAACGAAGTATAGTGCCATCGCCGAGTGGTCGGAGCTGCTCAACGGCATGCCCGTGACTTCTGGTCTTGCCACACACTATATGCAGTAACAACATTTGTGTAAAGTGTGCTCGAATGCGTGGGCGCGAAAACAGTGCTCTGCAAAACAACCTTTCCTATCGTACATTGGGCACGAAAAATGTAGGCGAGTGTGAAGTGCTTGCTCTCGTGCATGTGGTGGCGCTGCGGAGAACTATTGATGTGGAGTACAGAAGATTTTCAAGAATTGTTTTTAGATGCGGAGTAACTCTTGCTCGGGTCTATGTCCCGCGGCGTCGTAGTCCGCACCCACACTACGCACGCGCAACTCTCCTCCTTCCTCTCTCCAACAGCTGCGCGTCACTCTCTCCGCTCTCTCTCTCTACCAGCTGCGTGCACTGCGCGTGCGTTCGATTGTACTCACACTGCGCGCGCACGCGCAACTCTCCTCCTCTAGTCTCCTCTCCTCAAGTGTGAAAAAATAAACGGCGAGCGGCGAGCGTTCCAAGTTTCTCTGCCGCGAGCCGCGACGAAGGCTCGCGTAGGGTGTAACGCTAGGGCAGTCGGTGGCGCCATCTCTCGACGTCAGCACGCAACTGACTCTTTCCTCGGAACCAACACGATGCTCCGCATCACCCCATGGTTCCCCTCGGGAAGATGGTGTAATTTTTTGGTCAGCCTGTTGGCACCTACATCAACTACAGCAACCATGGTAGTAATACACAATAGCTGCCATGGCCACTGCGGCAACGACGTAGTAGTGGCGCTGTCCTAGCCGTCTCATGGTTGCCACACTAGCCTTAAAATGGTCTGTTGACATACGACAGAAGTAGTTTTAACAAACGTATTTATAAACCTGATATCGCTTTACTAAATGTTTATACATTAAGATCACATTCAGCCTATGGACTGTCAAAGGACAAATATGTATTTCTACATCCGCTTGAACTATCATCTCTAATGATAGTTTTAGTGACTCTTGTGCTTTCTAGTTCCATTATGTTTTCAGATTTTTTTACCACTCCCATTAGTAATGTGTAATGACTTTGAGGGTAAATAAATAAATAAATAGGTAAATAGTCGGCGCTATCCACGATGGCACCAGATGTTTGAATTCATCAGCGAGTACTGGAGCCAGTGTGCTTAAGGACAAATCCGTCTTATCTAGCTGTGACCGTGAGGTATGTAAAAACTTTGGCACCCCACGCGGGAATCCCAGCAGTTCGTTCTATAGCGAAGCGAGAAAATAAGCAGATTGGCCGTCGCAACTAAGCCAGTGGGAAACGTTTGTGTGGCGATCCGTCGCAGATTCGCCGGCCCACCACGGAGCTGAAAGTTGGTTCTGGAGTTCGAGAGCTAACACTCCGTATCGAGCCCGGTTGAAGAACTCTGGGGGACCTAGTCCTCGAAATGAAAACTTAAACAAACTCTATTATATCTTAAGGGGCATAGATATGATACGTATTCTTTTCAACAATTTTTTCAATGAACAAAAATAGTGCAATATTTCTATTTTTGTTGGAGGTCCGGCCCGTTCAAAACCTCGCCCACAGATCAGTGGTCCCGCCCATTACAACTGGGTTAGCTTGGCTGCCCTGCGCCGATCGCAGCTCGGAATGCCTATACGCCGAGAAAGTGAGGAAGAGGAGGAGACGAGAGCGCGCCGGGGACGTCAGAACGCCGAGCCCTCGGTTGGTATGACTAGTGGGTAGACCTAAAACTAGCTGCCTTTGTCCCCGCTGCATTCATCGAACGCGCTAGAACGCGAAACGCTGGCGTCCAGCGTTTGGCTCTCGCATTCGAACGCGTTCGATGACTGCAGTGGAGACAAAGGCAGCTAGCCTTAGGTCTGCCCACTAATCATACCGACCGGGGCTCGGCGTTTTGAGGTCCCTGGGCGCTCTCGTCTACTCCTATCCTTTACTTTCTCGGCGCATTGTCTCCCTTTCGCGACATCCGGAGCGTCTAGTCTGGAAGTCTGACGCCGCCTGCTAGTGGTGCGAGCAGCGCGCGGCAGCCTCCGGCATGGTCTGCTATTCCACCACCGCCTATCCTCGTCTGCAATATCCAGATGCGACCGTGAAAGTGGCGCTTTAGCGTTCCATCCTGCATGAGCCACGGTCCGCTACAAGCGTCTGTCGATCTGAGGTAAAAAGCAACCAAGAGGACTAAAAAATGAAAAACAAATATGCAGTTCTTTATGATTTCTTGTTATTGTTATTTTTTCGCATGGCATCCGCGAGCAAGGTGTGTGAGCGTCAAGACACACAATTAAAACGCAAACTAAAAATATTCGCTTTGGCAGACCGGCAGCACTGCAAAACTTGAGAACTATTTTCCTTTCGGAAGCGAAATGACGGGAACAACACTGGACCAACTCGATGAGAGCTGAACGCCCGACTGCCCGCAGCCAAATCACTCGCAAATACTTCCCTGTGTAGGTATCTTCTCGGTATTGAAAACATGAGTTGCAATGACCACGGTCGCACAATCCACAGAGCAGCGGGGCCGCTTTTACGGGATCCAACATCTTTATTCAACATCAACACGCGCAAAGGAACAAATCAAGCCATACCAAGCAACATACTGTAGTTAAAAATAGGACACTAGGCTTAGGCCAGTCCCACTCTGAACACAATCACCCACACAGCGCCTCCAAAGGCGCGTACTTGCGGCAGTTGGTTGCTGCAAACCAGCTTGGTTAATGAGACCTTCCCTAAACACCTCGGTGAACACAGAGAGACCCGCACTCATGGAAATAAACGAGCTCAACGAGCTACGCTTAATCACCCCGCCGCAACGCTGACAGTCATCTTTGTTATCGTTTGGAACCGAAGCGGCAAGGCAATCTCGTGATAGCTTTGAAAACAAAAGAACCATTGGTGGGTCATTAGGGAATGCGTTAGCATGACCCTTTGGAAACGCAACATACGTCACCCTTTGGGAAACGTTAACGCTGACCCCCCTCACTCTTTTGTTTTATTTTGGCTTTTTCTTTTTCTTTCTATGTTTGTTCTGCCTCTTTTTGGCTTCATAACGAAGTCAATGTTAGCATTTCCCAAAGGGGGACGTGTGTGGCGTTTCCGTGAGGACATTCTATATGGATCTTGTAATGTATCTTTCGTTAATTTTTGTGCCGCCCACTTGGACCAGCGCTAGTATTACCTTACAAAAATATGTATGGACACTCCTAGGACGTTCTATAGAGCAACGTCCATAGGCAGAACATAAGGCATCTATAGGCAGACCACGACTGCTGTTGCCTTCGTGAAGTCGTCCTATGGCTGCCCTATAGAATATTGGCCAACGGACGTTCTATGGACGTCCTATTCTATAGACGATATAAGGTCATCCTATAC
Organism: Ixodes ricinus; assembly: GCA_037355805.1. Lineage (NCBI taxonomy): Eukaryota > Metazoa > Arthropoda > Arachnida > Ixodida > Ixodidae > Ixodes > Ixodes ricinus. The sequence goes on along the minus strand of JAZHYW010018948.1, from coordinate 1,534 downwards.
CCTCTCCATAGTAAGACACCTATAGAGTCCGTAGGGACTCTATAGGGTGTCTGCACAAGGTCGTTACGGTGTCTATAGGGTGCCTGCAGAGAACCCATGCGAGGTCTACAGGAGTTCCCAGGGGTCCACAGGGAAGCCATACAGTGTCTACACAGGGTCCTCATGGGGTCTGTAGAAAGTCCACACAAGGTCTACAGGAAGTCCCTACAGGGTCCGTAGAGAAGCCCTGAGTCTGCTGGGGGTACAGCTACGGGGTCCGCACGCGACCAACGTTACTAGAACAAGTCAGTTGCGGAAACTGCCGAAGAGCCTGCTCTGAAAAAGCGGCACCGATCCGCACTCGAAAAGCAAACTAATTGCGATCGCAACGCCGCCATTTCTCCCGCAGCGGCCACTCGGAGAACTGCACCACCGCGTGTATTGGTTTGGAAGTATCGATTTTCGACAGCGTGTGACTGTTTTATTTTTGCTTTAATCGGCCATTTTGGCGCCGAAACATATACGGTAAAGGGTTTCAGGGATGCCAACCCCTGTCTCCCAAGCGGACGCGCCGCGAATTGCCATCGAAGTTAGGACGCACCCAGGTCGGGACGCGCTACCTGAAGTCACCAGTGAGGCATGGCTGTATAAAAACAATATTAATTGTGCCGCAAAACCCTATAAGCTAAAAGTGTTATGCCAACATCACGCTCCTGTCATTTTGTACTAATCTCCAATAAAGATTTCTACAAAAATTGCTTTTTTCCTGTTTGTTTCTACGCAAAACGTGCTTTGTAAAAGCTTAGTTTTAAGAGTGTAGAGGCCCTTAGGGGTCTGCAAAGAAGCCATACAAGGTCTACAGGGAGTACGTACGGGGTCCACAGGGAAGCCATACAGGGTCTACACGGGGTCCTTATGGGGTTTGTAGAAAGCCATACCGGGTCTGCACGGAGTCCCTACGGGGTCCATAGAGAAAGTACTCAGTTTGCGAGGGTATTCGCAACTTTCAGCGATGGTGGTACCGCGGTATGAGAATCGCGCTCCCTAGCTCCTGGATAATTGGCCTCATAATAAATGGGCTTGCCTACACTTTCCTGACGTGAAAAATAATGTAGGCTCTGATACTGCTCGAATATAGCAAAACTAGAATTACTTAAGCGTCGCAGGCCCAGCCTAGTACCACTGTTCTACGACGATCATCTAGATGACCGCCATTTGATAGGCACCAGTGCGCCCCCTATGGGTCGTGAAAGTTGCGAATATCTACGGGGGCCGCAGAGACCCACATACACCTACCTCCACTGAGGAAGTGAGAATTGCTCGGTACATACTGCCACGCGCCTCAGCGAGCAAGTGCGTGCGTGGCCGAGTGGTTACCGCGCTTGACTTTCGTGCGGAGGCCCAGGGTTCGATTCCTGGGAGTTCCGCGGATTTTATTTATGCTTTCGGTTTATGTTCTGGTGAATTCGAGAACATTGTTGTTTATTCTAGGCCCGAATGTTCTACGCGTCGAACCTTCCACGCCGATTATTCCAGAAGCCCACGCGTGTACATA
>JAZHYW010018945.1:0-17236 GCA_037355805.1 Ixodes ricinus | reverse complement strand
TTTTATTTTTATTCCCAGTGGTAGTAGAGCATAGTGGTATTATCAGAATATGAAGAAAGTCTGAAGTTTTCTCCACGTATAACATATAGGCAACCTTTCACATTACAGAGCCCTTAAATGTGCCAAGACTCTTCTTTTTTAAATTCAGCCATGAACAAATATTGCTTTGCCTTTTTCCATGCTTATAACATGTCAATATAGAACAGTGAGAGAAGAAACATTTATTACAACAGAGTGATTACTATGAGCTAATCATTCGCCACGATTGCATTTCCACATTGGGCTGTTGTACAAAAGCAAAAACGGTTTTTGTATCGATTTGGGTGACCAGGCCTTCGTTATGATATGACAGCAGATTTGGGCCTTATCCACACATTTCTGCCATTGTTATGCATGTCTCTGATTGTGGCTTTATCTTTTCAAGAAAATAAAGACAAAAATAATCTGAGGCTGTATCCGATGACTTTCCCTTGTATTCACTTTATGAATTTTTATTCTCAATTTTCTGATGCTGTGCTTGTATATTCTTAAATGCCAGCCATGGCAGTCAGCCCTGGCAGCTGCTAGCTGCTCTGTCATGGCTTTACATATTCCTTAGAGTCTTAAAGGGGCAGTGTAACAATTTTCAGACTTTGGCCAATTAACTGCGGAAATTAATCTCCGTCACCTATGGAACGAAAAACAGAAAACCATGTTTTCTTGCAGCGCTAGTTTTTATTTTTAAAAATGAAATAAATCGAAGGTCAAAGTGTTTCTCAACTCTCCACGTCGACTTTCTAGTGACGTACTCTGAGGGATCACATGGTTTCCCCTGGGTCCTCCTTTCGGAGACCCCAACCGCTTCCTCCGCGATTGTCGACTTTTAAAGGATTAACATCGTCGAGGGTCGCGGCGAGCGATCGACCCAAAGAGTGGTTTGCCATGGGGCTGACGGCGAGTGTAGCAGCGGAGGGGACAGGTTTTGTTGGCTTCCGCAGTATCCCCAGAGAAGCTGTCATTTTAGTTCCGTAACTGCCACAGGCGGCTGCAGATCGGCGAATAATTTGTTTTTTGCTTTGTGATCACGCAGCAGAATAGCAGTTTTTCGGGGAAACGAGACGCGTTTTCGGTCACTTCCCACGTAGCACGAGAACGTTCTGAGAACATTCGGGAATGTTCAAAAGAATATAGGTGACATTCTTGGAATGTTGCAAATTTACGTAAGAACATTCTATCAAGGTTGTCAGAATATGGTGCAGGCACTTATCGCTACATTCGGAGAATGTTTTCTAAGGGATATTCTTAGAACCTTCTGACAACAGACATAGAACATTACCAGGACATTCACCCTAGTAGTACATCTAGTCCTGGGAATGTCTTTAGGATGTCCTAACATTCCAAGGATGTCCCATGCATGTTCATAGGACATGTGTGCTGCTTGGGCAATCAACATTCAAATATTCTAACAAGGTTCTAAGAACGTTCTCAGAACATCCAAAGAACTTCTGCAACTTCCTTGAAATGTTGCAAATTTATGCAGGGACATCCTTTCAATCTCCTTGGTACGTGGCGTGGGCACATCGCTACATTCAGGGAACATTCTCTGAGGACTATTTACAAAAATTTCACGATTAAAGCTTGCTTAGGGTACAGGCCCAATGAGCCGTGCTACATATGTGGATGTGATAAAGCTCCTCACAGGGCGATATTTTTTAATCGCAACAGATTTCGAGGAGAGACAAGCACAAGCTAGGCACTGTCCCAGCGCGAGCATGTACTATGACAGTTTACTCCTACCTGCTACCTGTCAACTTCTTTCAATCAAAATGTGCTGCATACATAACCGATTACTCACTGCATACATAACCGATTACTCACTCCAAGCTTAAAGGGTAACTGCAAAGAAAAAAAGTGTATTTTTAAACAGCCTAATTGGGGCAAGCATGTCACAAAACAATTTTTCCGCCAAAAACAAATTTTTTACAGCAATATTTATTGCGCGAGACTGATTTTAGTTTGCGGCTATTTCGTCCGTTTTAAATCGCGCGCCACAAAATTGGTATTATACGTCACGGAGTGGCTGCTCTACGTCACGGAGTGACGTAGAACAGCCACTCCGCGCGCGTCGAAAGAGCGGGAGTTTTAAATGTGGAGAAGTTGTGACTCCAACTAAATTACGTCCTGTGGCGTAAATATTGCTAGAAAAAATTTGTTTTTTCGCGGTAGATTTGTTTTGTGACATGCTTGTCCCATATAGCCTGTTTAAAAAAAACACTTTTTTCTTTGCAGTTACCCTTTAAGAACCCATGGCATCCCACACCACGGCCGGACTGGAAGCGCGCGCTCTCTTTCTCTTCTTACGGCCTTTGCAATCGCCCGGGAGTCAATGGCATTTTTTTCTCCGTATGTAGTTCACTTGCTTGCCGCCAGGGGCGCAACCACCTCACCCCACTTGATCCCACTCGGAGAGTCCCTTCCAGCTGCTTGCGCTGGTGTTCGAGCTTCGTAGGCTGTTGTTTTGGCAACGGTTTATTGAACTTCGCTCCGATTTAAGTCACTCTACCGACTCTACCACACATGGACGACTACGGTCCATCTGTGGAGGGAGTGACGTAGCTTGATGGAAGGGCTGTCACAGCAGCCCTTGATCACATTGTCAAAGAAAAGGCCCCTTCTAAGCAAATACAGATGTCAGACACTGATTCTGAGCAGTTGGCACCGGCTGTGCCCAACTCGGTTACCACTGACCTGAAAAAACTGAAAGAGCGTTGCGCTCCATCTCCATCCGTGACATACTCTGGTCTGGAGTACGTCGGGGGCTATCTGGTGAAACTGATTAGTGAGTTTGGGTGCGAAGCCTGTTTTGTGCTGTTGACTACATGTAGCAGAGGTGATCCTCTGTTCGTCTTATTGCGAGGCCAGGATAAAAGCGGGCTTCATTATCCAAATCCTAGGTTCCTCCAACTTCTAAACAATATTGTTGCTTTTTTTTTAAAGCTGTTAAGCATTTTTCGCGTACAAATGTGCACGAAGTTCTGCAACCACTCATTGCACCCTATCTTGAAGACGCGCCAATCCTAAGTTGCCCATAGGGCATTGACAACAGTTACTCAAAGCGCTTGGCTGGTTTAATTTGCAACAAGTTCCTCAGAATACTTCTGATTAACCATGCAAAGACGGTCACGGACAGAAACGAAAAATCAGCTGGATATGTGCACAAGACCTCGGGAAGCACTTTAGGCTATAATATGCACTGTGCGAAAATTGTGCAGACTACTACACCCTCGTCTATAGAGCAGCTGAACGACTTCATGTGTGGCCTATGAATTGATGATGCAGACCACGGCAATAGATAGAATGGGCCTGCTTACATTTCACGAGAGTGTACGAATTGTTTATCATTTAAAGTTCCTCCACGTAGAAGGGGTCCGTCTCCTCCTGTTCTTGAGCTGCAACAGAAGTCCTGGAGGTAAAGACGAGTATAGCTTTCCGCAATTGCATTCGCTGTCTCTACTTACTACTTTTTCCTCCCGAATCTCTCGGAGATGTGCGTCAAATATTCACCGTTTTGGGCTCATCAGAAGCGCATTACATAGTGGCTGAGGGTCTAAACGTAAGGATCTGGTGCAAAAGGCTATAAAAATCTCGGCCGCAAGTTGCGACAGCGCTGAGATACACTGTCAGACGCGCTCTGTGCAAACGGCAAAGGGTAGCCCAGGGGTGAGGTGACAGCGCCCCCCGCGAATTGCGGCGGGAGGTGGCGATTGCCCCAATTACAAAGGCCGTAAGAAGAGAAAGAGAGCGCGCGCTTTCCAGTCCGGCCGTGCCACACTTAACTGGGAGATACCTTTTTCAAACTGATATGAACCCCAGACGCTAAAAATCGGATCTATTCAAAACTGACCCTCTACATACGCAGTGAGTGCCAAGTTCATTATCAAGTTTTGAAAACCATTGCTTTTCTCCTACACCTTATATCCCATTCCTCGGTAGACTCATATAGGATAAAACGAATCCCTTGTGCTAACTTTCCAGAAACTTCACTAAATTTGCATATTTTTGGCACAAAGTGGCATATAGTGGATGGTGCTTCGAACCACAGGTTGCGTGAGAGCTCCGTAAAAAAAAAATTACACCATCTTTCCGAGGGGAATCATGGGGTGATGCGGAACATCGTGTTGGTTCCGAGGAAAGAGTCAGTTGCGTGCTGACGTCGAGAGATGGCGCCACCGACTGCCCTAGCGGTACCCCCTACGCGAGCCTTCGTCGCGGCTCGCGGCAGAGAAACTTGAAACGCTCGCCGCTCGCCGTTTATTTTTTTCACACTTGAAGGAGAGGGGACTAGAGGAGGAGAGCTGCGCGTGCGCGCGCGGTGTTAGTAGAAGCGAACGAACGCGCAGTGCACGCAGCTGGTAGAGAGAGAGCGGGAGAGAGTAACGCGCAGCTGTTGGAGAGAGGGAAGGAGAGTTGCGCGTGCGTAGTGCGAGTGCGGACTACGACGCCGCGGGACATAGACCCGAGCAAGAGATGCTCCGCATCTAAAACGGGTACAATATCAAATTTCCCTTTGACTGGTTACAACATGGTATAGCACCATCCCAGCCACTCACAAAAACTCCAAATTCTAGATTCTGCGAAATTCCACCTATCTTCAGGCAAAAAATGTACAGTAGGACTATTTATTTTTACAGTGGAAAAACATAACTTACACAGGAAAATTAACACCATCGTTAAAAAAGGAATAGCTTTTTTTTTCTCCAAACATGGCGCATACACGTTTTTGTGTACACCATTGTCACAATTCTAAGTGAAACTGTCAACTTTCAAACATGTCATAGCATTTCTTTGTGAATGCCAGTTTATTCTGTTCTGTTGCCATAGATTACGGTAGAGCGTTCCGCTCAGAAGTACACAACACCAGCGGAAATGAAAAAAAGTAGATTAGTATGAGATGGAAATGGTTCCACTTTGTGTGAGTTATCGATTCTTGCTAAAATATGTGCTGCAGGTCTGCACGAGGAAATGGAGTCACTGAAAATATGACGAAAAAAACACATGCGCAATATCTTTCTTCGTATCTCGAGAGAAGATTGTTTTAAACACGTGATACTGGCTTTGTAGGACTATTTACCACAGATAAATCGGGCGGCTTTGTTTTGTAGTGCTTCGAGACTTTTGACCATGTAATTTTATGGGGATGCCAGATTATATTTGCGTATTCGAGTTTTGGAAGAATGATAGTTTTATAGGCCAGCAGATGCGTACCCTAGGGTGCCTAATACAGTGATCGCCGTAAAAAACAGTGTTTTTTTTTGTGCGTTGTGTTGTGAATAATCGTGTGATTTATGTGCTCGTTCCATGTATATCCAGGTACATGCATATGTACTGGAATACAAGGTGGCCATCTTGAAACTAGAATGGGCTATGGACATCTAAAATACACCTTTACGATACGTTTTGTGTAATAGACTAAGCAAAAGAGCTATTCAATTAGGTTCAATTAAGTAATCAGAGTCGCTGACGTCTGCATTTAGCTGTATGAGCGCTGTGGTTAATGGTGAGATTCGCTAGTCGGAGGCAGATCGAAAAGCAACGGCTTGACAAGCAGCGGAGTCGGGCGAGATTTCAATGTCACTTAAATGCACTTCTTTCCTACCACAATCAATAAGGGCGTGACGTGTAGCTAAAAGTCCCATCCGAGGATAACATCATGGCTGCAGTGAGATAAAATGACAAAACAATGGCGATGAGAGTCAGTGCCAATGGTTATGGAGACGGAAACTACGCCGAGCGGATGAGTCAGAGATGTGTTAGCAGTGCGGATACATCCACCTTCCCAGGGCGTGCCAACAAGTTTTAACTTTTTTCTAACGTTTTCACTGATAATTGAAATAGATGCACCAGTGTCGATTAATGCCGTGAATCTCACCTTCTTGAAGATAATGTCTAGTAGGTTTGAAGATGGAAATGATGGCGGGGGATGTTGATTTGATGTAGAAGCAGCTGTACCCCCTTGAGCTGCCGCTTTAGTTTCCCCGTGAATGAGTGACTTAGGAAAGGTCTGGTCGGACCGGAGGGGTGATGATGAGCGATAGACAGGTGACGGGGTCCTGCTGCGGCGACCACGGTTGGCGGGGGACGCTGAACGTCGTGGCGAGCTGAGTCTGGTGGGGTACCTCGTGTCCCAATCGCCGCGATCTCGGTTGTCGTAACGGTTTTCGTTGAGGTCATATGAGACTGGCCGTCGTGACGCGTAGACGAGTCGAGATGTATCCCACTGGCGACGGTTACAGTAGCGTGCGACATGTCCCTGGATGCCACAATAGAAACAAATAGGGCGCCGAGTGGGTTGAAGATACTGCTGGTGCCAACCGCGATCCCCGTTGTTGTTACGCTGAGTAGGATATCTTGGCTGCTCGACAGGCTGATTGAAAGAATTCTGGTAGTAGCGTGCGGGTGATGCAGCGCACACAGTTTCTGTGAGAGTTGGAGTCGATGCCGATAATTCTTCGCGAATGAGCTGCCGGAGGCTGTCTTTGGTCGTGGGTTGCTGCTCAGGTGCGAGAGGAAGCTGGGCTGACGGCAACAGGAGCGCGAGTTCCTCTTTAATGAGGTCTCTGATGAGAGTCTTCAGCTCACTACTCGGAGCTGATGCCGAGGGGACGCAGTTTTGCAGCCTGGAAACGGTGGCTTGACCAGCGATGCGTCGGTTCCTATGCGCTTCCCATCGTCGACACTCCTCCTTTAATTGAGTTACCGTAGTTGGGTTGCGCGATACCAGCATGGTAAACGCGTCTTCGGCAATGCCTTTCATTATATGTGCCACTTTCTCGGACTCAGGCATTGCAGGATCCACGCGTCTGCAGAGGGCTAGGACGGCCTCGATGTAAGTGACTACTGCCTCGCCCACCGTCTGTGCACGAGAAGCAAGCGCGTGTTTTGCGTTTTCTTTGCGGCTAACCGGGCAACCAAACACGTCAGAGAGCTTGGTCTTGAAATCATCCCACGAGCTGATCTGGTCCTCGTGGTTGTCGAACCAGACCTTGGCGGTGTCGCGGAGGTAGAACACGACGTTAGCGAGTTTAAACGTGTCGTCCCAGGCATTATGGAGGCTTGCCCTTTCGTATGTACGAAGCCAGTCCTCGACGTCGTCTGTCCCGAAGCCGGCAAAGCTGGGGGGTCCCTGTGACGATATAGGATGGATCCCGTGCGAAGTGGAGCGGCTTGCTGCTCACCTTGGGCCATTCCGGCCGGTGGTAGTTGGCGGTTGCTGCGAAGTAACGTGATGGCAGCAGAGGTGCGAGGAAGGACCGACCTCCACCAAGTATGTTGCGTTGTTCTGGGACCAAGCAAGGAGACGTCCGTTTGCGGTTCGGCTTTTAATTCGAAACTGACCGCCACCGGCGCGAGCCGCTGGCTCGTGCCCGTGGCGCCGAGACAGCCCGTCGTCTTCTTCCTCGTAGCAATATATATATATATATATATATATATATATATATATATATATATATATATATTGTATTGTGTGAAAATACGAAATTTCGAATAGTAGTTTAAAATAATACACTATTCGATATTCGCTTCGAGGAGAACTGCAGTGTTCGCGTTTTTCGAAGTGCTGATTGCGGCGGGTTAGCCCCGTTGAGTGCGCTTCTTACCGAGCACAGGTGCACTGCGGAGAAGCAATACCTGTGGAAGCGAGCTCCGCGGATGTTGCTTCTCCGCATTACATCGGTGCTCAATAAGAAGTGCACTCAACGGGGTAACCCGCGCGAAAAACACTTAGAAAAGTATGAATATCACAATTGCGTGCTTGAAGAAAACCATGCATTCAAATCGGGATGATGCACGCGTGCCGGCTTTATATGAAAATAAATGGAAACTTTGTGAATTGTGTGTACTGTAAAACCTTTTTATTTTCTCGGCGCCAATCTTTTGCGAATCGATCACAGAGGACATAGGTCGCGGCCACTAAATTTCGCGAATTCCAGAGACCTGCATTGAAATTCTTAAAGACCGAAATTTTCCGGTGCCTTTAAATTCCGCGAATTTTTCAATTCGCGAAAAATTAGGGCTCGCGAACATTAAGGGTTTTACAGTATCTACACTGTAGTAAAAGTTTCAAAATTAAATTGACTGTTTTGCAAGAGTATATGTTATGCAGAGATGCCCTCTACAACCTGCGTTCATCATGCGCGATTCATTCTTTTTTAAATCGACATTAAAAAAAGAATATTTACGATCTGTAAATTCACTCAACTGGGTATGGATGGCCATTTCTATAGGAATCATTTTATGTCAAACCCGTCGTTTACTTACCATCCCAAGACATCAGACCTTCTGAGGTCACAGTTCACAAATATAGATAGATTAAAGTTGGCTTATAAATGAACAAGTGGAACAGCCTTCTCAATTGAGCTGGGTTTAAGGGGGCGATGCAAGGCGATTTATTGTAATTCGTGTAAATACTGTTTATAATTCTGGACACCTGACATTACATGACGCTATTCCAAAGACATGCCGTGACGTATGTTTCTATCCTGACGAAAGAAGATCCAAGAAGAAACTGTAAAGGAAAACTGAGCGGTGTTGCGCGTTTTTAAGCCTCCGCTAGCGGAGGTGACGAGGAGTCCCTGTCGACCTGTGAATTGATTACAGTGCCGGTAGCATTAGCGTGAGCTGATCAGACTCTGGATTACCGCGGCTGGGTTGTAAAGCGCGGATGCGCGGTCTGATTTCGCGCAACATTGTCATACATGGACCCGGCTAATGCCGCTCGTCGCGAGCGAGTTCGAGCTTCCGTTCGGTAACCGAACACCAACGGAACGGGAGTACGTGCGTGGCGGCCTCTGCTTCACCCACGCAACCGCAACCACAACGAGCGGCCCGCTGCCGAATGATTCGGCCGCTTCAATGCTGATGACAGCCAGCGATCTGGCCGTTCTGCGTCAAAGCTGGGACGTCACTGACCAGATCGCTACGCGCACGTGCTATCGTCGTCGTACAGCGTTTGGCAAGGCCAAGAGACGCTTCGACGTCATGAACAAGCTCGACGTCCGTTGTGCCATCACGCGATGCTTGGCACCGCAATCGATAACGCGAGTTCCGCTTCTCCTGGGTCCCGCTACCCGGTGCGTCGCCCCAGTCGCCCGGTGCGAGATTATGACCGCGATTGTTTTATTGATTTCCGCCGCACACAAGGGGTTTCGGCCAGTCGAGGGCATACGTGGCCTGAAGTGCCCGGAGCACAGTTCAATCAAAAACATTCCGAATATCGTTGCACAGCTCCCTTTAAGCATTATGCTATGGTAGTGAAATTCATGAAAACACTATTCCACATTCGAATCGAAAATATTCGGCCAAAACACTATTTGCTTCAGAACTCAAAATCCACTACCCGCGCCGCGCAAATATATCTATCTATCTATCTATATATATATATAGAGATAGAGAAAGAGAGAGAGAGAGAGAGATAGAGAGGGAGAGAGAGGGCGAGACAGGCGGGAGTGAGGTATGGGGCTGTGGGAGAAAACGCGCGCCGCGTTCATTTGGTAGCGCGGCGCCGAGAGCTGAATGACTGCCATCGGCGTGCAAGCAGAGAGCTGGAGATGCCCCCGGTCCGTGTGTGTCTTAGCCCACAACAGAAAAAGGGGGGGGGGGGGGGAGACAATGGTAACAGCGAGAAACACTAGCGAGCAGCCGAAGAGAGGCTACCTTCTGCTGAAAGGACAGAGCATTTCATCCTACAATCCCTACAGCCTTTAGCCTACAGCCTATGGCGGCACGTGCGCGAACTACGGGGGGCGCTTCTTTAGCTATCATCATGCTTGAGGGCAGGAAGCTGCGAGCAAGATAGAATTTGAGGATCGGTTGAGGCAAATGGATGGGGAGCAATGGGCACGAAAGGTTTCAGCTTTTATACATGAGGGTATAGACACAAAGTGGAGACAGCACACTAGAAATTAGAGGAAAGTTTTTAGGCTATAGTGGGGTTACAGGAAGAGCAGGTCTCCGTTAGAAGAAAGTTAAGGCCACAGAAGAGATCGGTGGCTAGAGGGAATGCAGACAAAGAGGGCTCTGGAAAGCTATAGATTAAACAAAACAGTTATTGCCAAGGAAAGCATTTATGATAATTCTAGGGGAAGCTCATTGTTGTTTGAGGCAAGGACAGGTGTTTTGCGAACCAGAACATACAGAGCGAAGTACCAGGAAATGGATACAGTGTGCGCTGCTTGTGGAGAGGTGGACGAGACGGCTGAGCACTTGATACTCTACTGTAAAGGGCTTCACCCTATGCTACCGAAGACAACATAGATTTAATAAAGTCATTGGGTTTTAGAGACAGCGAAGGAAAAGTGGATTACAAGACAGTAGAGATTACCAAGCAAAGATTAAGTGAATGGTGGCAGAAAGCTCGAGAAAACTAGGTATTTTCTTATTAACTGATGGCAAGGGGTTTTATAGCCTCACTTTCTGTTCGAGTGCGGAGTGTATATAGTTTTCACATTTAAATATTCTAAGCTTAAATGGTAAGACAAATTGGCTAGGTGGCGTAAGCTACCGCCCGATCCAAAGGGCTCAGCCGTATTCATCCATCCATCCATCCATCCGTCCATCATCGTCGTCTGTGACGTGGCGTGTAGGCGAGAGATCGAGCCTCTGGCGTTCTCGAGCGGGGTCTCCAGACCCCGCCCGCGGAGGTGAGCCTGCGTTCGGGCCAGTGACGACCGGCCCGCGTCCCTGCTACCAACGCAAAAAAAAAAAAAAATAATGCGCGCAGGAAAAAATCGGCTGCCGCGGCATGGAATTAAAGGCGCAAACTAAGTTATCGGCAAAAATTAAAGAAAGCTGCAGTGTTGTGCGAATATTCGAGTCCTCAAATGAGTAGTTTCGAACAATACAACCCAATACACCACGATTCGAGAGATTTCGATCAGCTGTTGACCGCGTGTGGGCTAGCCCGTTGCGCGCGCTACTCTTATCGAGCACCGATGCACTCGAAGCAACTTACCTGCTGAGCTCTCGCTACACGCGGATGTCCGTAGCTTCTACTGCAGTACACCGGTGCTCCGGTAAGAAGAGCGATCGACGGGGCGAAGTCCGCCGCAGTCGGCATACTCGATAAGTACAAACTTTCAATGTAAAAAAGACACCAAACTTTGTGAATGTTGAAATCTACACTACAGATAAAATTTTTAAAATGAAACTTTTGGATATTGTGCAGAGTATATGTTAGGCAGATATGTCCTGACAACCTATCGTTTATCATCAACGATTTGCCGTTTTTTTTTCTCAAATTTTAGATTTAATAAAGGATATTTGCATGCCAGCTTCGAATATTTATAAATCCCACTCTTGGGTACAGGGGACATCTGGCAGTGAACTTTCCTGAGTTCATGAGTCCATAAAAATATAGCTAGATTAAAGTTAGCTTAGCTATAGAACAAGTGGAACCCTAGGGTAACATGTTACAGCAGGTTCAGATGTGTTTTTCGCCTAGGCATGGCGCAGTAGTAAAAAGTTTAGGGGAAGCTGTTTGATATTCCATTCGAGAATAGTCAGCCAGAATCACTATTCGCTTGAGAATAACTTCGAACTCGAAATTCCGTATTCGCCCGTGTCTGAAAACTGCATCGTAAACGCTGGTTATACGACCATATTATTTATAGCACATTGACATCACCAGCACTTGCTATTCGTGAGTTCCCTGCTTCATATCTGCGTAACTACAAAAAACATTCCACTGCGTTCTCATGTTCTCATGCATAGTGATCTGATCTGATCGAAGCCATTGCCATTCAGTCTTCTGCCCTGTGCTTGAATATGCGCAAAAGTTCTTATGCGCTTTGGTTTATGTCCTGGTGAGTTTCTGGGGTCACAGTTGATATTTGTAATGGCCTGTAAAGAGTAAATATGTTGCATTTAAAAATAATGCACGTAATTGTCCATCTTATTTTTTTAGCACTTGCTTCGTTTATATTTAGCACATCTTCGTTTATATTGTCTTGGCCCCAATTTCCAGCCATCGAGAATGCAACAGGCCCTAATCCGGCCCTAGCCTATTACAGCGTTTTGGAGACCCCTATTCGAGAGAGCTGCGGTGCAGGGGCAGCGGCCGCTCCAGCGAAGATTCCGCCCGCCAGAACAGACACGGGATGGCGTTGCTGTCCCGCGCGCCAGAAAGCTCGCCCCGTCGTGCACCGTCGATGGCACTGATGCGGTGCCTACTCTTGTGGTTCGGCTCGGCCTTTTCGCGACGCGGAACAATTGGTAATGTTAGAATTTTGAGTTCTGCCTTTGGGCTATTGCCTCTAGATTGTAGTGCTATCTTCCACTTTACAGGTCCACGTGTTTTGCAGGGAGATTTTTTTAAAAAAATGCACGAGCTAGAGCCCCGTTCACACACTTGCAACTCCTTAGAACCGAGCTTGCCTTAAAACCTCTTACGAATCTCTTTACGACGGGAGAACACACTGTACGCTTGCGGCCATCTGTGCAGTGACCCGAATTTGCATTCACTCGAGCGAAAGGTTTGGCGGTGTTTGCGAGGTGAAGATAGCACGTACTACCATAGCCTATTCTGCAGCGCTCACAGAGCCTGGCAGTTCGACGACGGAAGCCATAGAGTGCCAGGCCGCAGACTTGGAGCGCGAGGATCCGCTCGCGACAGAGCATTCCTCGGGGGCCTGTAGTCAACGCACAGACTTTGCGCGGCGAGTACCCAAAATGGTTTTCAAGCCCGACGAGAAAAAAAAGCGGTAGCCGCCACGAACGCGAGGAGCACAGTGGACATTCCGTGGTCGGGACAAGTGTGTTTCGGCGTCTCGCCGCAGCGGGGCGCCCGTTGCATGGCTTTCCTCTCATCCGTTGTCTGCCGCTCTATCTTTTCACTTTCGGCGGCCGTGTCTCGTGGCGATCTGCACAGGCTTTGTCAGCATAGAGGAGGCTGCCCAGGTAGCACCCCAGAGGAATGCCCAACTTGGGCAAAGGTCTGGCAAACATAAGGGCCCAACTTTGGCGCAGTTAGGTTTTTGCACCATGGCACTCATCAGTGCCAAAGTACGGTGCCTAACTATAGCCTTAGTTAGGCGATCCTAGGGCATGCCAAAGTTTGGCTCTTCTCTGGTAAGCCAGAGGAGTGCCAAAGTTGGTGCCATGCCATGACCATAACTGCCAGAGGCAACGCCGAAGATTCGGGTATTTCCAGACCGTGCCCAAAGTTTGGCGTTGCTCTGGTCTACCAGAGGAGCGCCTAAGTTGGTGCCATACCTTCAGCCATGACTGCCGTAGTAAAGCCTAATCTGGGAATTCGGAGCCGTGCCAAGGTTCGGCGTTTCTCTGGTCCGCCAGAGGCCGCCAAAGTTGGTGCCGTACACGAGCCATAACTGCTAAAGCAACGCCGAATTTCGGTTATTTTCGGACCATGCTGCAACTTTGGCTTTCCCTCTGGTCACTACAGTTCTGCCAAAGTAAGTGCTGCAGACTTTAACCCCTAACTGCCAAAGCAACGCCCTAATTCGGGTATTTTGGCTACGCCGAGTTTCCCAGCTTTTCTCTGGTCCGCCACGGTTGTGCCCAAGTGAGTGCCAGACTTGAGCCGCAACTGCCAAAGCAACGCCTAATCCTGGGTATTTCGGACCTGCCAGTTTTTCTTTTCTCTGGTTGTCCACAGTTCTGCCCAAGTAAGTGCCAGACTTGAGCCGCTAACTGCCGCAGTAAATATTTATTTGGCGATTCGGTGCGCGCGAAGTTTGGCTCTTCTTTGGCTGCCCCACTTGCAAGTGCCAAATAAGTGCCAAAGAAAACCGAGAGGCCTGCCCCAGGATTTAGGAATATCCCTGGTGTGTCACAGAAGCTGCTCTTTCACGCGCCCCAGAGACGAATTAAATTAAATGAAGCGTTGGGCACACGATGGTCAGATGTCAATCACCTCCGTTCCCAAGCAGCACCGCAATGCTTTGCGAGTATCGTGCCAGTACCGGCCGAAAGCCGGTTCCAATATAGCTCAAAGATCCAGTTTGGCACCTGCCGTTGGATATCCGGCATGATACTGCCGCTCAGCCGCATTGCCCCGGCCTAGCGTTCGTGCAATATTGTGCGAATACTCTACGATGCGTCTGCTCCGTATTGGCCGATCGTCGTGCAGCCATGTCGTATGTTGCATATCATTTGTGGCGTATCAAATCACGCTATACTGCGACAAACAAAAAATGTTTCGATCGCTCCCAGAAATTTATTAAACCACTATCATTACACACAGCGTATTCTCAACATATTTTCAAGGGACACACTTCTCTAGCAAAACGAAAAACCATTATAAAATTAAGTTAGCACTGTCCTCGCTGCAGCAAAATTCATCACACAAAAACCGCGCGGAGATTGAGAGGAAAGCAGGGCTACTATCAGAAGCTTTATGCTTGCAGTGTACTTTCTAATAAGAGAGAGACCTCCATGTAATCCTTGATAGATGCATAATCCAACTCATGACACCTGCACACAACACACTCGAGAAAGAAGAGCTGCGCACATTCAGCTGACGTCTCGTCGTCGGCGAAGAGCAGTTTTTGTCGAAGCGTGTCCCACAAACACTGTATCACAAAAATTCCACGAACTCCGGTGAAAGAAATGACTGTTACCAAGAATTGGCATGGACGTATTCCGGCCGTTTGCGACGACATTATAGCAGCGCATCTGCGAACAGCGCGAAAGCAACAGAACACTGAAGAGGCGCATTTCGAAAACCGGACTTGGAGTGGCCCGCCCATTTCTATAACTAGGCAAACGGCGAAAACAACAGCACAGATCCCATCAACGTGACAGAGGAGAGTCACGTGAAAGAATTTTGTCCAAACGTTTTGGGCCTACGCTTCCTACGCAGAGAGGTCACGCTTTTCGCTCCACCTTTCTGATTTAGCTCAAAGGATTGTTACGGTCAAATTTTGTATCCGAGAAAACAATTGAATATTATTGTTATTGCCTCGAGACGCATCGTACGTGCCATATCTGAATTTTATATGCCCCTCTGCATGAGTAATTGAATTTATACTCCTCCAATCGCACTCTAGCGTAAACGCTGTTTTCGGTGGCAACATGGGAGCTCTGACGTCACACAACACAAAGCGAGCCTTTCTGTCTCGTCGTTTACCTGCGAGTGAGCGCCTCAGCGTGCTTCGTTTTTGTTGTTGTGCTCGACTTGTTTCGTGGTTGGGTGAGATTTTTGTTGTGCGGTTGGGTGCCACAACCACCGGGCAGCATATGCGAGCCAAGACATGACGTTCCACACATTTCCGCGAGACGTGCAGTGACGAGCGAAATGGATCGTCGCCATGCGTAGGGACTGGGTTCCCGTCAAGATCGAGATCCCGCTTATGCAGCAATCATCTCACAGAAAAGAGCTACGAGCTGAGCTCTAAGCGGACAGAAGGCTCGTAAGCTGAGGTGTGATGCTGTGCGAACGATATTAAACTACGTCCATCCACTCCTCGCCCAAATCGGATCAATCGATTTGTTTATGCAGCGAAACCGAAACCAACAGCTAGACCACCTGGAAACGATACCAGAAGTTGTATTTAGCACGCGTGCAGCCAAATTCTGTTTGACCCGCTTGTGAAAATACAGCGTGGCTACGATTCACCAAGCTCATCCAAGTCAAGTGACGACATGCATTTGAACGATTCGCCGGTTGCCTTCGACCCGCGGTCATCGCCTCAGAGGGAAAGACCCGCAGCCTCTCATCACCGATCCAGTGGATCCGCCGAAATGTGTACCAAGATGCCGCTCCGTGTACCTAGTTGCCGCTTCAGAGGCGAAATCTGCATCCTTTGCTTTGCAAGCGCCCCTAGTTCGATCGGTGGCCGTCGCAGTTGTGATTGCGCGAAACGGCATACGTTTGCTCGAAGCTTATGGCTGTTTTTGAGTAATATCCTGCTAAAAGGCGTGGCACTTTTACGCACGCGGGAACTGCATTAAAAGAACCGTATTTCAGTAGGGTACAGCCTAGGACACTGGTTCTCAACCATCGATGTTGTTTCGCGGACCCCTTGTGGATCGGCAGAGATGATGGAGGACCCCGTTCGTGGTGAGAGGAGAGGGAAAGATATTGGGGAGGAGGAGCGACCGTGACGCCCCAAGCGGTGTACTTTAGAACTACACGGATGGGGACAACAAATAAATATAATGACTCAGCGCTCGGCCGACATAACCGAACGCGGCGTCAGTGTTCGGCTGGACTTTTGTTTCTACTCCGGCCTGCATGAACAATGCAGCATGCACGGTCCCAGCTCAGCACAAAAGCCGAAGTGGGTGGAGCTCGCATTCTCTGAGGATAGATCCGGCACTTAACGTCGCTTCGTCGATTGTTAGTATTTTTTACATTAAACTGTGCCCCTGCGCTGGATGACAGGGACATGCCCATAAGGCCTCTGGGCATCTGCACAGGCCTTGTGTTGAGTAAACACCGAGTATGGGGACAACAAACAGGTCAGAGCGACCCCTATAGTTCGATCTCCTGCCCAATAGGTTAAATATAATAATGATTTAATAAATGGATAAGGGCTATGTGTGAAGTAGACCTCTCTTATTGACGTTCACACGAAAAGACTTGCCCGAAAACTGAAACATTTCTTTTCGACCTGAAATAAAAAATAAAAAAAGACAACTTTTATTGCCGGGTTTGACTGGTGAGGCAGGGCTTCGCGGACCCCTAGAATGCCTTCGCGGACCCCCATTTGAGAACCACTGGCCTAGGAGACTATATCATTCAAAACAAAATACAAGACATCCATCGACCAACGCTTGTTATCCCGTCCATCCGACAAACCTTTGCGTTTTGTGACGTCACGCAGCAGCTACGGATGTCAGCCATTGACACTGGCGAAATTCGGGGTGCAGTTTCGTACACACGCTCATGAAAGGTTTAATTAATAACGGGAGATCATATATCAAAATAAAAATGTCGTTTGTCTACATGAAGGCCCCCTCGACGTAGTGAGCGCAAAAACTTAAGTACTTCCGGTTTCGACCGGACAATCCCTTTAAAGCGGCTGTCTCGCTCGCTGGCGGCCGCACGAGGGACACAAAAGCAGGTGGGGAGGATTTGCAAAAGGCGAGGTTGAGGTCGAAGAGGCAACAACAACGCAGCTAAGCTCCCTCGGCATTTTTTTCGACGCATTAGAGTAAAAAAAAAAAAAAAAAACAAAGACAATTAATTGAAAAAAAAACTGCTGTACAGCCAAAGCAACAGGGAAGGGTGTGTCCC
>JAZHYW010018944.1:0-19585 GCA_037355805.1 Ixodes ricinus | reverse complement strand
ACTACCCAGTTCAGCCGTTCACGCCGCTTTGCGACGACAGTCCGCAGCGGCTCATTACCAGAAAAGTGGTCCCACATCCATTTCAGTTCAGCTCGTCCACGGCAGTCTCCAAACCCCGAAAGAGACGATTTATTCGGACAGAATGCCACTAAAGCAATGCAGCTTCTTTAGTGGTCAGGATAAGCTCTCTTCTGTCTGTTCTGTTATATTGTCACGGATGCTTGCTCCAGTCCTATTTTCTATCAATATTTACTATTCTGGAAAGTTCCAGGCCATGCTCAGCTCTCATCGTATGTTCTGGCGGAGGTGCTGCGCCCTTTACCCAGAGCCCTTCACTCTGTGTGGACCCTGGCGGCTCCTCAGCCGAGTTGCCCGATAACAAGACACAGGTGGAGGATTATCCCGCGTCTTAAACCCTCAATGAGCCGTGAACCAAGTCCCATCCCGAGCCCGGCAGAAGAACTGCAAGACGAGCGAGTACCACTAGGACGAACCTCGGAAATACACCACGAAGAGCCTGAAATCCGAGCCAGTGGCTGCTACCAGCAAGAACCACCGGAATTCTGTCTTTTGCCGAGAAAAACCGAAGCTGACTAAGCCAACAATGACAAACCTGTAGCAGCAAACCGCGTCCGCTCCCACCATCGTTTGCATGCCCGTCGCACCACGCACCCGACGCCATTTCACGCAAGGTGTATGAAGACGTCGAGGGCTGGATTGAACAACATGACCGTGTTGCCTGCCAGAGTGGGTGGACAGACAACCAGCTCCTGCCAGAACCTATACTTCTCGTGGAAGAAACCGCCATGAGCACTGGTTTGAGAACCACTAATCCTCCTTAACGTCGTGGGAAGTTTGCAAGATCGAGCTGAAGTGCACGTTCATCAGCGAACATTGACTGAGAAAGTGCCGAATTCCTGATTCTGTCCAGGACATGGCCCCAACGAGTGCGTCACCGCCTTCAGTGGAGAGATGTTTGTGCCTGATCAAGCGCGCACGCCTATCCCTGATGCTACGAAGACAAGAAGCTAGAATGCCATGTCTCTCATGCGAGGGACAACACCTTCGGCAGCCTTGTCTGCAACCCCACGACAACAGTCGAAGGATTCAAACCACCGAGGCTTCCAACATTGAATGTACACTGCAGGCCCGAGCCTGTCACTGTCAACAACTTCCTGGCGTCTCGACACTCGAGTCGTCCAGCTGCAACTTCCACGCCAGCCCCCAGGCATCCGCGACATCATCCACAACGGTGTCCGGGAGGAGATAAGGAAGCTGGTTCCTGCCATCAGTTGCCCGGCTTTCATTTTGATTGCCGAGATTGCTTTCGAACAAGTTCGACAGGCATTTCAATGAACTGGAGATTTCTTCAAGCGAAGCGGCATCTGACTGAGCCGAGGGCGACTTATGCCACAAAGTCACAACGACCACCACCGGCTACCCGTTACTATTCAATGCCAATTCAGCGAGACATCCCAACGCTGGAAGCATTCCCGACATCGGAAGAAACCAGTAGGTCCGCGCTGAACAATAGTGCACGATGGAAAACGGAGGTCGCTGCGAAGCGGCCGACCGAAAACGCTCTGCTACCACTGCGTGAGGCTGACCATGTCTACTGGAGGTGCCAGCACTGCAGCAAATTGCCTGCAAGGGTTCGTGCCGAACAACCATCGACCACGTCTCGACAAGCGTCCGCGAAAGATTGAGGATTATCTTCGGCGGTCTTCTGTCCCTGGTGCCGACATTACCCCGAAGCTCGTGATCCCCTTCATCTGGACGGGAGGTAAGCACGACAAAGCAGGTGAGCGGCAATGCAACGACAGTCGATTTGGTGTCGGTTGTCGTCCAAGGACAATACGTGATAATTTGCTGACACTAATTATCTGTGTCCACGCCACGAAGCACATTCAATTTCCAACCTTGAGGGATGAACTGTTGCTGAGTGACTGAAGAATATAGAATGGTTAGTTGCCTCGCGCGGACTGCAAGCATCACCAGACTTCACTCTGCCACACGAGATTTACACAAGTTGCAGTGTCGCGGGATGCAGAATAAATCGCCATTGCGAAATGGAAGTGAAATGGCTTGGGATAGCAAACCAAACATCAGCTGCTGGCTATCAAGTCAACGATCCAGCAAAGGCACTGCCAGCGTGGTGCGATCACATGCTGAGCTTGCCGCATTGATCAGAAACACTACCGGGAAATTCCGCAGACTGGGGCTTGCGTCCTGACGGCTTCAGGTGCATCAGATGCCTCAGTGCCCGCACGATGACGTATTGATACCGATGACGGCTCAGTCGTGCTGCCATTGACCAAACTGAACACCGATGTGCCAGGAGCGTCATCCGATAACAAGGAGCACAGGTACTACGATTGAACGCCTGACACGAGACTCTCGCAGAAAGAACTTCGGATGAACTATTTACCAAGGACCAATCAGTATGTAATCGATGTGAAATAAACATTTTATACGCTAATCCAGATAAACATATTTCCAGCAGTCACCTTACGCCCCGAAAGTCTATACACCACCAATCGATTCATCGCGCGCGCAGGTCCTTGAGGATACTCCTATCTCTAGCCCTTCAATATCAATTCAATGGGAGCATACCCCAGACTGGCAGACTTGTTGCATAGAACTGCACTTGTTCCACCTCTCCTGAACACGTGGTGCATCCGAAAACCAACTCCAGTGATGTGAAAATGTTGGTTATTTATTTATTCCCTTCAGGGGCCTTCGTAGGCATTGCAGAGAGGATACTTAAAACTACACACATGATAATAACATTAAAGCACACTGCTGTAAACTTGTTAATGTGCAAAAACAAACACACCTTCTGAGCATATATAGTTTAATAGTATGTCGTTGATGAATTGTTATATAGCATGACACTCTCCCTACGCACGACACAATAGACCCTTTGCAGAACCCCGATCAAGCAACACAATTGTCACCATTTTTTTTCGGCGTAGAGCACACGAATGTGCCCCAGTTCACGTCGAACGCTAATGCAGCATTCGAGTCCAATAGGCGCTGAGCCGAGTTCACAGGGATGGTAGACGTAACATTCTTGTCGAACAAATGCCCAAAGTATGAAAGCCTGGGGTAATTAGAGTAGTAGCTACTGTAATTCGTTTCATCAGAATTTGGCAGACGGCAAGGGCTAGAGTCTCGGTGAGTCAATATGCACATTGGAGAGAGGGGACATGACAACATATCATCAGAGTGCTCGTCTGCACAGATATGTCACACACCTTCACTCCGTCTCTCTGATTGGCTCGAGGAGGCTGTGGCGGTTGCTCCTTTTTCCAAGTTACGGTGATACGTAGAGTATAGGCAGCCCACACTTTTGAAAAAAGTCTGTTGAAGAGACCGAAGGAATAGCAGACAGCATTTTTCAACAAGACTGCTCTCCAGGCAATGGATGAACACAAATATGAATCATCTTACCCAGGTAATTAAAAACAATTAAATAATTGACTAGACTAATCCCTTACGAAAATGGCATATCTGAACTTATATAAAAAATAGATACGGTTATATAAAAAATTGGGCAGATCTGGCCATATCAAGTAAATCAGTTTATATAAGCCTTATCAAGCCAGATCTGCCCAATTTTTTATATATCCATATCAGGGTCTTGATATGGATATATCAAGACCCTGATAACCTTGATATACAGTTTTTTTTATTCTTGTAGATTTGTTTTTAAAAAAGCCATGAAAGCTACACTTATGCGGTTTGTGCGAGTGAGTTATACGCCCAGGGGGACATTATGTGGGTGGCTAATCTTTGCAATAAGTCGGCTAATGATTTGAAATTCACTACTTAATTTTTAAATTAGTGAAAATAGACATATGGTTCCAATTAGAAACTTGCTGAACGTCGTCCAAAATCCCTAAATCAGTCATTTTCAGAAAGACTTTCAGCGCGTGAGAAAGTTACCACTCGTGGAGCAGGTACAAGGCTAGCGGTTTCGGTCAGGCGCCCGCGCAATTTTTCCGTCTCTTATCTAGCCACAGCCTTGTACCTGGTCCACGAGTGGTAACTTCAGCGCACTACTGCGCTTCACACGCGCTCAAAGTCTTTCTAAAAATTACTGATTTATGGGTTTTGGACGACGCTCAGCAAGTTTCTAATTGAAACCATATGTCTATTTCCACTAATTAAAAGTAAATTAGTGAATTTTAATTAATTAGCCGACTTATCGCAAAGATTAGAAAACTACAATGTCCCCCTGGGCGTATAACTCACTCGCACAAACCGCATAAGTGTAGTTTTCACGGCTTCTTTTAAAACAAATCTGCAAGAATAAAAAAATAACACCCGGTATTTAGGCATTGCACGTACGTCACATCATGACGTCGAACACCGGTATCCACCATGCTGGTGGTTGACTCTTCGACCCTGCACAGCGAGAGCAATGGTAAACTGTGCCGCGCTCGGCTGTAGCAATTACCCGGTATCCCGACGATCGTCCGATCGTTTCGTCGGCATGAACCGCGAGACAGAGTGTCCGTCAAGTTAGAGAAAGTATGAGCGGCAGGAGAGGGATACGTCCGCGGATTACCGAGTTTGCGGCACGCATCTCATAGCGGCGAGCAACTGCACTTTTCTACCGTTGTTTACGTTCGCGCACGCCTTTGCATCGGCTTTTGCCCATTCGTGGTGTAGATGCCCTTTGCCTTTCGTTACATAACGCCGTTCCCCCGCTTCGAGCGATTGTCGCGCCGCGAGCCCGGCCAGACGGCGATCGAGCGGCGGCGGCCCCGTGTGCAAGCTAGCCGAGACGCCGCCGTCGGGGGATCGGTTTGTGCCGTCTGCGAGACGGTAACCTTTGCAAGGAGCGAAGGTATGTAGGCAAGCCGGTTAGGAAACATCATAATATAAACCCTGAGTCAATGAGAGTTGTACGTTATTTGATTTATCCTTATCTCAGGGTTTAGATTATGACGGTAACCTAGCGTTGTTTACCAGTATTTCGCAAAATCGTAACAATCTTTCTACAAGCGACTCGTAAAGCCGCGCGTCAAATTTTAGAACGCGCAATTAAGATTCTTTGTTGTTGTTCTTTTTGCGCGACACTTATCTATAAAAGCTAAGGTCTTCAAACTTTGCCAGTGTGTTGCCCTGTATATAGTTCATCTTTGCGTGAAATATTGTTCTCCTGGTTAGCGGGAGAAATTTACAAGAATTGCTCACACAGGGGCATTTAACTAAAAATGCATTATTTTGAAAATCATTTTAAAAAAAGGCCATCTTTAATTTTCTTTAAACTCTCTGAAATTAACGTTTATAATATGTACTAACAGAGTCTGCAAAAACATGATGCAATATTTGTGTGGCTTTTAAGTTATAAAGCGAGAAACATGGCCAAATTGACGCTAACGCGGTTGCCATAAATGGGGCGTGCACATACCCGTTCTTCACAATTTCATTATTATTAAAACGTGTAAAAATGCTACAGGGTGGTCAGGAAAAGACAAATTGACAGCACAGAGGTGGACGGTAGTTTTGAAGGGAAAATTCCTAATACATTTTCGTACAACCGACCCAAAAATGCCCATTGGCCGGAGCGATCGAGGTGCGCCACCCTGTAACATGCTTCGCGGTGCCTGTTTCAACAGCCGGCGTATAGCGTCTCCGTCTACGCGACGTAAAGGAAGCAACCGGAGCGACTTTGCAAACAGATCAGCCTACAACCTTGGCGGTAACATGATATAGGAGGTAGGGCGCGGCAGAACCTGAACCTGCGCCGCCTGTGAGCGCCAATAGATCCGCCGCAGTGGAGGGCCGCACAACGCGTAGAAAATAAAAGATACTTAAAAGCAAAAAAATTCCGATTGCCTGAGATTGTTTGTATTGGGCGTTTTCAGATAGGATCGAACAACCATGTCCGGTCGACATTTTTTTTTTAATTTTTAGCAAAGGATATATGTTTTACTTGTTGTGCAAGCGCAAAAACATATTCAAACTTTTTTTGCGGAAAATAAAATTTCTCTTGAGGAAAAAAAATCACAAAGTCGCTGTCGGTATACGCTCTCGTTTTTGCGACTTTCGTGAAACCGTCCTTTTGGATATTTATTAAAGAAAAACTGTTGTCGTCTTAGGTTTAATATTTTTTGTGCAGAGACTCTACATAAAATAAAAGGAGGTAAACATGTATTATCGATTACGAAGCAATTTAGAGCTTTATGGATCCGGATCTTAAAAGACTGGAAATTCAAATTTTTTAAATGATTTGAACGCGTCTGTTCTATATTTGCATAAATTGTCATTGAAATTGAAAACGATAACCTTTCTAAAATAAATACACTGAAATTTAGACAGGTTACCGATTTTGCAATAATTGGAAAATCAGTTTAAAATGAAGGCCATCGCAATTTTTCTTCTACTTTTCACAGATCAAGGCTCATAATCTGTCCCATCAGGCCCTTCAAAAATGCTTTGCAATATTTTTTTTTTTTTTATTTCACAGGGTTTTAAATATACAGAATTGACGTAACGGGAGTGGAGAAAGATAGGACGTTGCCAATTTCAAACAAGGGCAAGCAAGGGGTCGAAAAATGTAGGAAGTCTGTGAAGAGAAAGCACTGTGACAGGAATTCGTGAAAAATTAGAATTCATACAAAAGATTACAGGTGAGTTTGAAGCACAAGTCAACAATTTAAATACAGATTTCTCGGATCAGTGAATTTCGGAGCCTACCCTTCGTGGGGAGGCTGGGCTGCTGACGTTTAAATAGTGATAAGAAAGAACACATGTTTAAAGTGGTACAATTGAAACTAGTTTAATTAATCAAGATCCTGTGCGCACATTCGGAGCTTGTCGCGTGAATTCTTTCTGCCGGACGCTGACCTGAGTCGGTCACGGCGCTCTCCTGGCACTCCGAAAAGGAACATTTTTTTCCCGGTTTGCCTGTAGCGATCACTGTTCGTTTCTTCTCAGTGGCACCGCAAGCTCGCGACCTCGATCTGCTTTTCGCAGCCACAGGAGACTTTACTTTTAAAGATATATCTTTTCTGCGGCTACTGTTCTTGCTAAAACAGCTGTGGTTGCGAAGTGTCGGACCGCGTACACTGCCACAAGTGACAGGACTGAATTCCACGCACAACGGAAACAGAGTCCCAGTCCTTTGCTTTCATGTCCCTGAACGCTTTGACGTCAGCTTTCGGGAGGTGGATTAGTTTCACGTTCGGCAGTTTAGTGTTCAGTGGGGCAACCATCTCTGACGCCGACTTGATCACCGACTTGGTGGGCCGTCGGAGGCTGTACAACGTTGTCTGGTGCTTGACACGACCCCCGATTCAATCACAGGCACTCTTGCCATGTCAAGCTGCGGAAAAATACACCTCGCTGACGTGTATTTGTGGCTCTGCAGCTCGTGTAGTTGGTACTTGTTCTTAAAGTGGCTTGTTGCACCATCACTTACGTAGGTCACATGGGCATACCCAAATTGGATTTCACGATTCTCCAAACCGTTGTCTTATAAATTAAGTTACAGACAATCTCATTCAATCGCAATTATTTTTCCTTTTTTTATGTATCTTTATTTTCTACGCGTTGTGCGGCCCTCCACGGCGGCGGATCTATTGGCGCTCACAGGCGGCGCAGGTTCAGGTTCTGCCGCGCCCTACTTCCTATATCATGTTACCGCCAAGGTTGTAGGCTGATCTGTTTGCAAAGTCGTTCCGGTTGCTTCCTTTACGTCGCGTAGACGGAGACGCTATACGCCGGCTGTTGAAACAGGCACCGCGAAGCATGTTACAGGGTGGCGCACCTCGATCGCTCCGGCCCATGGGCATTTTTGGGTCGGTTGTACGAAAATGTATTAGGAATTTTCCCTTCAAAACTACCGTCCACCTCTGTGCTGTCAATTTGTCTTTTCCTGACCACCCTGTAGCATTTTTACACGTTTTAATAATAATGAAATTGTGAAGAACGGGTATGTGCACGCCCCATTTATGGCAACCGCGTTAGCGTCAATTTGGCCATGTTTCTCGCTTTATAACTTAAAAGCCACACAAATATTGCATCATGTTTTTGCAGACTCTGTTAGTACATATTATAAACGTTAATTTCAGAGAGTTTAAAGAAAATTAAAGATGGCCTTTTTTTTAAATGATTTTCAAAATAATGCATTTTTAGTTAAATGCCCCTGTGTGAGCAATTCTTGTAAATTTCTCCCGCTAACCAGGACAACAATATTTTACGCAAAGATGAACTATATACAGGGCAACACACTGGCAAAGTTTGAAGACCTTAGCTTTTATAGATACGGAGAAAAATATTCTTTAATCCAGAGCGTTATTGCGCAATGTGCCGTGTTTGCGATTTTTTTTCTCAAAATAACTACCCTAATACTCGGTGATTAATACTTTTTGTCAATCCTTCCTATGCCTAATTTGTCAGTGAATATTTCAAGACCCGTAGCCAGAACAGTTTTTGGGGGAAGCCGCCCGAAATGTCAACATCGCGCGATACGCAAAACGCGCACGAGACTGAGAGGGTGCTTACAAATTTTTTTCGCAAAGACAAATTTTTTTTTCCGAAAACAAGGATTGGTTTTATACTTCTGGGCATAAAGCCAGCAAAATATATTTTTTTCATCAAAATTAAAAATGG
Source organism: Ixodes ricinus (assembly GCA_037355805.1). Lineage (NCBI taxonomy): Eukaryota > Metazoa > Arthropoda > Arachnida > Ixodida > Ixodidae > Ixodes > Ixodes ricinus. The sequence continues at coordinate 10,957 of JAZHYW010018944.1, read as the reverse complement.
TCACCGGACATGGTTGTTCGATCTTATCTGAAAACGTACACTAGACGTGCGGAGCGCCGCGGGGTCGCTGCAAACACAACGAGTGCGAGTGCCCCGAATTTCTGCGCGAGACGGAGCTGAATGCCAGCCTAGGAAAGGGCTTCCCATTTGGCTGGTGTCTTTACTGCGGCCATTCGCCAGCTATCCATGGACGACTACAATATTTGGGTAAGAACCCCGTTTTCATTTGGCTTAATTGATACAAACGAAAATTGTTTTTTTTAATAAAGAGTATAGCCCCCAAGCTGAAATGTGTTTGCCTTTTTCAATTTAGTTCGTTTTGGACTGTTCTTTTTGTGTAACTGGAGCATAACGAGGTCTCTCTTTGGGTTTTTAAACACCAAGGATAAATTTCAAATCTTCACACAAATTCCACAGTTATGAACAGCGCGCAGCTAATTGGCGCAATCGTACCAGGCGTGACATGCATGCTCTACGCGACGTATCGAGGCAATTTCTTTGATTCATAACTGCCATTCGTATATGTGCGTAATTATACATGAAGCAGCACATTGGGCTTCCTTGAACTACTCAGTTCGCTCGGTGAAGTCACTATAAGAGATTTAGTAGATCGATTTTGAGCTCCGATAACGATATCAGATAACGATATGATGCATTGGCGCCCTTAGTGCTTATACGCTTATTACGGCGTGCATTTTCCCCTATGACGATGACGCCTTCTAGGCGTGTGAAATGCGCGTCGTGATTGAAATCTTCTGTCAGGATATGGGTTTTCTCGCATTTAGTATATCGTCCAAATAACTAAGATTATTGGGACGATACACTAAATGCGAGAAAGCCCCATGCTCACGGCCAGAGGTTTCCACCGTGACGCTCATTTCCCACGCATAGAAGGCGTCATTATCTAAGCGTGAGAAAACGCACGCCGTAATAAGCGGTAAGCACAAGGGCCCCCTCACGCCTGCCAAGCGTTAAACCATAGCACAGTTCACGGTTAGGGAGCATGAATTCTAAGCGTTGAAAAACACCACGCTTAGAATAAGCGTGTAAAATATCGCTTTGCGTCGCGCCTGCCAAGCGTTAAACCATAACGCAGTTCGCGCTTAGGGAGCGTGAAGTTTAAGCGTTGAAAAACACCACGCTTAGAACAAGCGTGCAAAAAATCGCTTTGCGTCACGCTTGCTCTGCGTGACCATTTTTAGAGTGATGTGAACGGGCCTTTAAAGGGATACTTCAACGAAATTTGAAATATTCCCGTCGTGTTCAAAAATCTGTTGAGTATGATCCACAATATCCGTAAATGACAATCGCACGTTTGTATTGTGATCCTGGTGGCCGTATTTTTCGTTATAAACGGCCCACTCTGGCAAGCGCTCGGAGAAGGCCCAGCGCAATCGTGACGTAGGTCGTCTCGAGACGAGCAAAGCTACGGCGAGGCTGACGTCGAGAGGATGGCCTAGTCGTTCCAGCCACCGAAGCGGCTGCTTTTGTACGAATTTTGAGTGACGGGTTAATCTTCTATAATCTTGTAGGGGGACAATAGCGACTTCTGCGACACACAAAGGGATTCTCGGGAAGAGGGAGTTCCTCCTTCCCCCTTCTTCTCGTCGTGGCCGGAGGCGAGACGACCTCCGTCACTAGCTGTCAAGGTTCCTAGACGAGCATTACAAACGAGGCGTTAGCGACATCCACCAGGTGCTCTTTGCTAATCGTTTAATTCGTTTTAAAATTCCTTTTCGAGACTTTTTTAGCAAGATATTGGTATGTTCCATGTGATACTGCTCTTTTGAACACATATAGACCAAAAAATGAGCGCCGAAATTTCGTTGTAGTATCCCTTTAAAGGGTAACTGCAAAGAAAACAAAGTGTTTTTTTGTTAACAGCCTAATTGGGACAAGCATGTCACAAAACAAATCTTCCGCGAAAAAACAAATTTTGTCTAGCAATATTTACGCCACAGGACGTAATTTAGACGGAGTCACAACTTCTCCACATTTGAAATTCCCGCTCTTTCGACGCGCGCGGAGTGGTTGTTATACGTCACTCCGTGACCGATAGCAGCCATTACGTGACGTATAATACCAACTTGGTGGCGCGCGATTTAAAACGGACGAAATACCCGCAAACTAAAATCAGTCTCGCACAATAAATATTGCTGTAAAACATTTTCGTTTTTGGCGGTTAAATTGTTTTGTGACATGCTTGTCCCAATTAGGCTGTTTAAAAATACACATTTTTTTCTTTGCAGTTACCCTTTAATTCTTTTTACGAACTGCTATGGCAATGGGGCTTTAAGCCGCTACAACCGTCATTGCTGCTGCGCGGAACGGTCGTAAGAGGCTAGCGATTCTGTGGTGTAATGATGTGATCACGGTGATGTGATAAATACGGCGACAAAAAGAGGAAGAAAAGGGAAGGAGACAAGTATAGAAGAGGGTAGGAAAAGGAAGTCGAGGACAACGAGGAGATTCAGGGCGGAGAGCGGACGCATTCGGAAAAGCTTGGCTCCGGAATACACCGGCGAAGCTGTCATCCATAGAAGTCTGCCGACCTGTCCTCACCGTCAACTCTGAACGGCAAGCCTGGCTCAAGAGCGAACCGGCAAAGCCATCCCAACAACCGGTTGATTGGTCACCATCGGTACGCCGGCAGCTGGAGCCAAACGAGACCGGCTTCTACCACCGGGGAGGCGCCTAAAACCAGCGTAAACCAGTGCCAACCTCGGCAAGTCGAACTTTGGATGTACGCCCTTTTCTTTTATTTATTTGCTAATAAGCTTCATTTTTTTTCTTTACGTCGATTCAGAAAGAAGAACAACAACTAGGTGCAAATATATTTGTTTCATACCAAAAATCAGACGGACCTCTCAGTTTCCTTTCTTTTACCACAAAGAACTTGACATATGGCAATAGCTGCGTCGGCTCCAACAAAACGGGGTAAAAACCGGTTTTGTTGGAGCCGACCACGGTGTAGAACAATAGGAGTTTTAGTAGACCGTGTTTCCCCTCTCCGCTAACCCTCCGCTACGAAGAAACCACCACTGCGCCTGCGCGCCGATGGCCTTGGCTGTAGAGTTCCGGGTAGCGGAGGGGCTTAGCGGAGGGGAAAAACGGTCTACTAAAACTCGCTAATACTCTTCAGGTGAGGACAGCGCGCTCCTCGCGACGTTCCGATAAAGTCTCGCTTTTCACTCTCTCTTTCACTCATGGTTTCAAACGGCGCCGGCAGATGGCTCGTCGACCCGTGGGCACGTAGAGTGCCTTCCATACACACACGCGCTTTTGCTTGAGTGGTGACATCTCAGCCATTTTTCCGCCCAATCGTTTTTCTATGCATTTTGAAGGGCGCGCAATCCGGTGTCACTCAGCTCGAGCGCGTAGCTTTGGCTAATGCATAGACGCCATTTTACCGCCCAAGTCACGCACCGAGTGCGCGAGAGCGTCACGCGCTGGCACATTCAGGGCAACAATGGATGTCTTCACCCTGGGACAGACAGACATGTAGGCACCCTATGGGCACGGTGTAAGACGCAGGAGGCCGGCAGCAGTGCACAAGACGGCTCGTGCCGCCTCATGCTCCACACGCGCAGAGCTCCAGCGAGGTTGTCGCACGTGCAGAAAAGACCACGGTGTACCGGGGTGTCATGGCAACGAGATAATTTTTTTCGCTCTCACACAGTTTCGCCCCATGGCCGCTGGCGACACTGTCAGCCGCGGGCACGGTGGCCGCGGAATAGGGAGTTTTCGTAGACCGCATTTCCCCTCCGCTAAGCACCTCCGCAACGAAGAAGCCGCTCCTGCGCCTGCGCGCCGCTAGCCTTGACTAGGGTGCCTACATGTTTCCGCTCCGCTTTAGGGTGGCGCCAACCTCTTGTTACCCTTTCCCAGACCCTCTCCCACCGCCATTTCTTCCCACTTCTTATTTCGCTAAACGTACACAACGTTGAGTTCCTGTGGTCTCGACACACCGGCAACACTGTGAGGCCACTTCCGTTTCCGTTCATAAGAAGAGTCGGAGGCTCAGCGGGATGGCGGTCGTCGTGGCTGTCGCTCTCTTTACTCGGGTGTTTCATATTTTGAATTTGTGAGCAGGAAGTGTGCGTTGCTTTTATCGAAACGCGAGTTCCCGCGACAAAATGGAACGCCATAGACCGGCATTGAACGCCGAAACCTCGCCGTCGGAACGAGAGCGGTGAGCGCTCCCTAGCCCTAACGAGGATTAGCGGCGCAGTCCGAGCGCACGACCGGCGAGTGTGACAAAATGGTCGACGAAAACAGCGGAGGTTGCCATAGTAACGAGGTAGGCAACACTGGTTTGTCGGCAACAGGTATCACAAACGTTGTCGCCACCCTAAACAGCGGAGCGGCGGAAACATGTAGGCACCCTAGCCTTGACTGAAGAAACCCGGATCTCGTAGCGGGTTGCGGAGAGGGTTGCGGACAGCGGAAACGGTCTACGAAAACTCTCTAATGATGCAGCCTTTCGGATGCCCGTCGAACGAACGCTATCTGATTCCTCGCGCCGCGCATTCAGCCCCGCCGTGTCCTCACCTAAAGAGTGTATCTAAAGCGCCTCGTTCACACGGACCCGTTTTCTTACGTTACGTTACGAAAAGTCACTGGGAAATCTGTGCTTCGCATGAAGCGTGGCTACTAATTCAAGGAGATAGCTCTGGCACGCGACATTCGAGACACGAATGTTTCGGTGACGACGAGCTAGGACGGTGAGTTACCGTGGCAACCAAGGACACAAGGCTCGTCGTAACGTAACGTAAGCAGTTGAGCTCGGTTCAACTTTTCACATAGCACCGTTTTCTTACGTTACGTCTAAGTCACCGAAACATTCGTGTCTCGAATGTCGCGTGCCAGGCTATCTTCTTCAATTGGTAGCCACGCTAAATACGAAGCACAGATTTCCCGGTGACTTTTCGTAACGTAACGTAAGAAAACGGGTCTGTATGAACGAGCCTTTACACCGTGGAGCCGACGCAGATGTTGCCATGGCAACACTCGCTTTCGGTTGAACTCAACGCAAGTGTGTGAATTGTCCTTTTAAAACCGGTTGCAGTTACACTCGGCCGGACTCGACGCAAGTCTGCGAATTGCCCTTAGAGGGCAACTCCGCTTCATTTTTGATATTTAGAAAACTATGCAGCCCTCTTCAGTATCATATAGGAAGACCCCATGTCAAATATTACGATCTAATTCCGTCTATATATTTAATAAACTGGCCAGCAAACTTTCAAACGAGCCAAGTCGCCGAAATCTGCCAACTCTAGCGTGCGACGTGAGGCGCAATCGTCAGCGCAGTCAATGCGACGGGGTTGGAGCGGCCAACGTTGAACCACTACGCCAAAGGCATGACTACGTCATTCTCACGTTTTGGTTGTTTTTACTTCTCGGAGCGAAATTGAACGATGACGTCATGAGTTTCTCCTCCCGGAGTTGGCTCTACGGCGTCCACGTGATCACCGTAACGCGGATGCGCTAGTTTGCGCTGCCCTGCGCGTTTATCGCATGTCCGGTTTCTCCGCTCCCCCTCTCCTCTTTCGTGTTCTCCCCTTCCCCTCTCCCCCGGGCCATCACCATCCTCGCCATGCGAAGCGACCTACCCGCGTCGCGTCCCGCGTCGAACGTCACAAGACCACGTGGTTCGACGTGACGTGGCCATGACTCTGAGGACACGAGACCAATGTTGCCTGACGCAACCGAAGTTTCGGTTTCGGTATCGGCTGATGTTTAAATTAAGATTACACAAATAATATTCAACATTTCGCGAATCCGAAGACGTAGAGCTGTTGAGTAGTACTTTGTGAAATGGAATCACATGTAAGCCTAAATTTTTCGGAATTGAGCGGAGTTGACCTTTAAAAGGGCCCTGCAACGACTCTTTTACTGGTTTTTAATTTGCACTGAACCTGAGCGCACTGAACGTAGTAACTTAATGAAACTTTTCTTCCCTCAAATTTCGCTATATTTTATACACGAACTCATCTCTGTGACGTCACGGCGCGGTGGTGGCGCGCCGGTCGCACTTCCGGTCTGGGGCTGTGGGCAGAAGTCCCCATGCCAGACGTGTATTCCTGCGTTGTTTTGAAAGGAATCAGACAAAAACCTGCCTTATCATCAAAACGCCGTGACTGGGGCCGTACCAAAAGTGTCGAGAAAGGTTTGAAGGTCAGTTTTCACGTGCTCGGTTCGTCCGAGAGTCTGGATATGTGCCGTGAAAAGGGAAAAGCAGACGCCGTCGGACAACGATTGCTTGGGCGGGAAGCACTTTGGGTTGAATTCACGAATACTTGTGGTCATCAGATTTATTTGTTTTGTTCCAACATGAACGCCAGAAAACCGTCAAGTTGTGCGGACCACCTGCGGACTACGTTCAGTCCGTCTTCAAGTTCAAACGGCCGCCTGATCGTTCAAACTGTCGTCTGCTCTTTCAAACGTTTCTGCTTGTCGTCTGCTCGACGCCGGCCCGTAGACCAAAAGTTGGCCCGGTCCTTGCGATAAGAAGTAAGTGCAGGCCTCAAAAGACTTAAATTTGAAGGTTGGTAAGCAGGCTCGTCGTAAACAGTAGATACGAGGAGATGTTGATTATTGTTACCAGCGGCCATCACCGACTTGTTATGCCTGATTCACTTGGTCCGATTCTGCTTGCGATTTTCAGTATTGACGTCGACCATCTCACCTACGGTTCACGCTTTTGCAGCCCGAGCGACGTCGCGACTGAAAATTGCGAGCGAAATCTCATCAGGTGAATCAGGCTTTAACGTACATTCTGCGGCGTCCACGCGGAATGAATCGCCGCATGTCAGATTATTCACGCGAAGTTTCGCGGTGTAACGAGCCTCGTTAATTTCGCTGACGCCGCTCATGTAGTCAGACATTGCCAGGGAGACGTAGAATCAACAATTCGAATGCGAAAAAGGGCAGGGGGACTCACACTGACGCCGATAACATCGCGTTTCAATGGTTTGTTTATGGGCGACGGCGAGCTTGTTGCCCACACCCCCATCGCGCATGCGCGGCGCCGGTGGCGTCCGCTAGGGGCGCTCCGGGCGCTCCGGTTTGTTTGTAAACATGAGTTGGTGTATAAGTTATAGGCAAATTAAAATTACAAGAACAAGCAAAAAATAACCTCCTTCATGACGTCCTTGGTTGCTTGAGTGACCGTGAACTAGAGGAGGGGTAGTGAGCTCAGCGAGCGCTCACGGCTGCCGCACTCCGTGTCGACGGCTCGAGGAGGCGCCACTAAAGCATGTTCTGGATAGGCTGTATGAAGCGGGCAGCCAGGGCGGCTCGCATTGCATTTGCTGCGCGATTAAACACTAATTCAGCATGACACTACATTGCCCAAAAATGACAGCAGACACGGGGTAAAGATCAGTTCAAAACGGGAGCCACTTCGCCCTGCCATACTGCCAAACGGCCAAACCGCAAGCCAAACCTTCTCGCCGAAGGCCTTCGGAACGCTCGGAACCGGTCGGATCCTCCAGTCTATATGACCGCAGCGCCGCCGCGTACATCCAGGACCTTTCCGTGTCGGCGCCTGATCCCACTACCCCTTTCTAGTATGCGCCGCCTTTTCCACCGCTTGGTGGCGGGTATGTCGACGGGTCATTTCTTGTTTCCGTACCTTCTAAACTACATTTGTTTCTTTTCTGGTCCAAAATACTGAACAAAAACTACTTTTATACGTGATTGAAACGGTTCGCGCCACTTATATTTTGTATTTCTACTAAAAGAAGCTTTTACCGGCTCCGACCAGTAGTAAGTCCAAAAACAAAGACGTCACATTTCGCGCGCTTTCGGCACCGCGGGTCGCCCCCGTAGGTCGAGGAGGTTTCCGCGTCGTTCGGTTAGAATATGACGCACTGATATTTAGTTACTCTCTCCGTGCCCGCTGGCTTGCCCGAACCCCAAGAGACGTGGAAACCGCAAAAAAGGTAGACGCTCAAATATGATTAAAGGGCCCCTTAAAGAATTCAAAGCCTTGCATGCACCCACAAAAGAAGCAGAGTCTGTGGAAACCGTCGAATTAGCATGCTCGTGACACACTCAGTGTTTGCGGCACAAGTAACGGCGTTAGCGGTAAAGGCTGCTTCACACATTTGCGCCGACCGCGTTGCGCTGCGTTGCGTCGGTCAGCACAGCGCCTCCCCACTGGCTCGTCGTAATTGTCGCCATAGCAACAGCTCAACGCAAGCTGTCTTAGCAAGGTGCAAGTGGTTGCAGTCGCACTCGAACGCAACTCTGCGAACAAGCTTTAATGCGTTACCTTTTCGCTAACGCACTCGTAACTTATTTTTATTTAACAGTAAAAATAACATGTTTTTGTTACTTATTTCGAGTGACGGGTAAAGCGCCATTCACACGCTTGAAACCGAGTAGGACTGAGAGAGACAAGACCAGTTTTAAGCTTCTTGCGATAGCGTAGGACCCGCTCCTCAGCCGCGAATCTGGTCCTACGCCGTCGCAAGAGGCTAGAAAACCGGTCTTGTCTCTCGGTCCTCCTCGGTTGCAAGTGTATGAACGACGCTTAAAGGGATACTTCAACGAAATTTGAAATATTCCCGTCATGTTCAAAACTAGGTTGAATATGATCCATCAATATCCGTAAATGACAATCGCACGTTTGTATTTTGATCCTGGTGGCCGTATTTTTCGTTATAAACGGTCCACTCTGGCAAGCGCTCGGAGAAGGCCCAGCTTAGAGCACGTGACATCTAACGCAATCGTGACGTAGGTCATCTCAAGACGAGCAAAGCTACGGCGAGGCTGACGTCGAGAGGATGGCCTAGTCGTTCCAGCCACCGAAGCGGCTGCTTTTGTACGAATTTTGAGTGACGGGTTAATCTTCTATAATCTTGTAGGGGGACAATAGCGACTTCTGCGACACACAAAAGGCATTCTCGGGAAGAGAAGAGTTCCTCCTTCCACTCTTCTCTCGTCGTGGCCGGAGGCGAGACACTCACCGTCACTAGCTGTCAAGGTTTCTAGACGGGCATTACAAACGAGGCGTTAGCGACATCCGCCAGGTGCTCTTTGCTAATCGTTTAATTCGTTTTAAAATTCCTTTTCGAGACTTTTTAACAAGATATTGGTATGTTCCATGTGATACTGCTCGTTTGAACAGATATAGACCAAAAAATGAGCGCCGAAATTTCGTTGTAGTATCCCTTTAACAGCCCCATCCAAAAGTCTCCTCCCGCCTCCCTCGTTTTTTTCAGGATGCGTTTCACAATTTGAACGCCCTTCTCGGCCAACCCGTTGGAACGGGGGAAATGCGGACTGGACGTAATATGGTGAAAATCATACAGGGCTGCAAAGTTGTGAAACTCGTATGACGCAAACTGAGGGCCGTTGTCCGAACAGACCTCCATGGGAATTCCTAAATCTCGCAAAGATTGCACTGAGCTGTTCAATCACAGTGCGTGTCGTCGTGTCGTGCAGCCTTTCCACCTCGGGAAAGTTGGACTGCGCGTCATATACGCAAAGATACGACTCCCCACCGTACTGAAAGAGGTCGACACCCACTCTATACCACGGGTGCTCGGGCGTTTGCCGTAGCAGAAGGGGCTCAGCCTCTTGTCTGTACGCATACTTTTTACAAACGGCACACGTCTGTAGCAAGGATTCAATGTCCGCATTAAGCCCCGGCCAGTAGACCAAGCGCCTTGCTCTTGCTTTGCACTTGTTTATGCCCTGGTGTCCTTCGTGAATTCGCTTCAGTATCTCTGGTCGCATGCTTTTCGGAACGATGACCTTGCAACCCTTCAGAAGTACTCCCTCAAGCACCGAGAGCTCTGAAGTGCAGGATTTCAACTGACCTTGAATTTCTTGGTTGGATTCCAGGCACCGAATGACGGCTTGGAGTTCCTGATCCTGCGCCGTTTCCCGGGCCAGTTTCTTCAGCGTCGCTTCACTGACAAAGGTGGAAAGTACTGCTACCGCGTGTACTTCAACATCCTCGGTAGAGCCCGCGTGGTCATGGCGATCAGTCGGTGATGACCGGGACAGCATGTCGGCCAGTACCAGCTGCTTCCCTGGAATGAACTGCAGACAGTAATCGTACTTCAATAACCGCAAGAAAAACCTTTGTAATCGCGGTGGCATGTCTCCGATTCCTTTCGACGCAATCGCAATGAGCGGGCTGTGGTCCGTCTCGATAGTTATCTTCCGACCGTATACGAAGTGATGAAATTTTTCACAGCCGAACGTAATACCGAGCGCTTCCTTTTCGATCTGAGCGTATCTTTGCTCCGCCCCTGTCAAGACTCTGGATGCGTAAGCAACAGGGCGCCAGTTGCCGCCATGATTTTGCAACATTGCCGCCCCGACTGCGTGCTTTGACGCGTCACATGATAACTTCGTTGCTTTTGATGGATCAAAGATAGCGAGAAGCGGTGCAGTACTGAGAGCTTCGCATAAGGCGGTCCATTCTTTTGCGTGCTGGTCTGTCCATTGGAACACCGTGTCATGCTTAATCAGTTCCCGCAAGAGCAAGGTCTTTGTCGCGAGGTGTTCTAAATACTTGCCAAAGTAGTTGATTACACCGAGCATCCTCTGCACCGCTACCTTATCCGTCGGTGTCGGCATTTCATGTAGGCAGCTGACTAAGCTAGGGCTTGGACTTATTCCGTCTCGACTGATAATGTCACCCAAAAACGAAAGCTCTGTCACACCGAACGTACACTTGCTGGCATTGAACGTCAAGCCGGCGTGCTTCGCAGCCTGCAGCGTGTCTCGAAGCCGTGCGTTATGCTGCTCTTCAGTGGAGCCCCAGACTAAGATGTCATCGATATAGACTCGTACTCCCGGCAAAGCTTCAAATATTTGGCTTAAAGTTTTTTGAAAAACTTCGGGAGCTGACGCTATACCAAACGGAAGCCGGAGGTAACGATAGCGTCCGAAGGGCGTTCCGAATGTACAAATCCTAGAGGTGGCGTCATCTAGA
>JAZHYW010018943.1:0-17649 GCA_037355805.1 Ixodes ricinus | reverse complement strand
ATAATGACAGCGCCCGTTCGGTTACGTATTGCTCGCCCGATATTGCAGCTACAACGACATATTAGTTCCAATGCGAGCGGCGTTCACTCACCCAGTGGCACCGCCATGTTTCCCCATCCTATCCAACCAGTCACGTGATTAAAAATCCCTCTCCTAGGTACTGCGGCTAACTTTAGCCGCGGTTAGCTGCTTCGAGCAAACGGGCCCAGGTGATGCTTTATTGCTTTGCTTTGCTCTCAACACTAGAACACGTGGCAGGACGTCTACGCGAAACGCAAGTTCGTCTGCTTCTTCTGCAGGGGTTGTGGTCAAGTCAGAACAACGTTCTCTGATTGGCTCTGATTGAAGGGTAGTGGGTAGACCTCAAAGTTGATGTTTACCCACTATCCTTCAATCAGAGCCAATCAGAGCTGGGCGATTCTGAAGTCGCCACAACCCCTGCAAAAGCAGACGAACTAGTGCTCCACATTGGTTGGAGTTCTTATAGTGAATCCCTCGATGGACCTGGGGCATTTTTTTGTGCTTTTTCGTTGTTATGTTTTAAAGGGATTGTCCGGTCGAAACCGGAAGTACTTAAGTTTTGCCGCTCGTTACGTCGAGGGTGCCTTCATATAAACAAACGTTATTTTTATTTTGATATATGATCTCCCCTTATTAATTAAACCTTTCAAGAGAGTATGTACGAAACTGCACCCCGAATTTCGCCAGTGTCAATGGCTGACATCCTAGCTGCTGCGTGACGTCACAAAACGCAAAGGTTTGTCGGATGGTCGGGATAACAAGCGTTGGTCGATGGATGTCTTGTATTTTGTTTCGAATTATACAGTCTCCTAGGCTGTACCCTACTGAAATACGTTTCTTTTAATGCAGTTCCCAAGTGTGTGAAAAAAAAGTCAAGCCTTTTAGCAGGATATTAAACGAAAACAGCCATCGAGCAAACGTATGCCGTTTCGCGCAAACACAACTGCGACGGCCACCGATCGAACTAGGAGCTCTTGCAAAGCAAAGAATGCAGGTTTCTTTTGTTTGTTTTGTGCATCTGAAGTGGCATTTAGGTACACGAAGCGGCATCTGGGTACACATATCGGCGGATCTACTGGATCGGTGATGAGGCTACTGGTCGTTCCCTCGGAGGCGATTTCCGCGGGTCGAAGGCAAACGGCGAATCGTTCAAATGCATGTCGTCACTTGACTTGGACGAGCTTGGTGAATCGTAGCCACGCTCCATTTTTTACTCGCGGTTCAAACAGAATTGGGCTGCACGCGTGCTAAATACAACTTTTAGAACCGTTCCAAATGGCCTAGCTGTTGGTTTCGGTTTCGCCGCATAATCAAACCGATTGATCCGATTTGGGCAGGAGTGGGAGTGGGTGGACGTAGTTGAATATCGTAGGCACAGCATCACACCTCAGCTTACAAGGCTTCTGTCCGCTTAGAGCTCAGCTCGTAGCTCTCTTTTGTGAGATGATTGCTGCATAAGCGGGATCTCGATCTTGACGGGAACCCAGTCCCTACGCACGTCGACGATCCATTTTTCTCGTCACTGCACGTCTCGCGGAAAAGTGTGGAACGTCGCGTCTTGGCTCGCATGTGCTGCCCGGTGGTTGTGGCACCCAACCGCGCAACAAAAACCTCACCCATCCACGAAACAAGTCGAGCGCAAGAACAAAAACGAAGCACGCTGCGACGTTCACTCGCAGGCAAACGACGAGACGGGAATGCTCGCTTTGCGTTGTGTGACGTCAGAGCTTCAATGTTGCCAACGAAAGTCGCGTTTACGCTAGGAAGCGATGGGAGCACTGTAAATTCAATTACTCATTCAGAGGGGCATATAAATTTCAGATTTTGCGCGTACGATGTGTTTCGAGGCAATAACAACGATATTCAATTGTTTTCTCGAATACAAAATTTGACCGGACAATCCCTTTAAGGAATAAGTGTGCGCTCGCATCTACTGCTCAAAAAGGGCGAGCATGGAGCGCTTTGGATTACTCGAACCCTCCAAGTGAATTCAACTATAGACGATTCTAACAGGTGCTTTCAAGGCGGCGCCATTTTTGTTACATGAAGGCATTTCAAGGAATTGGGCGGGGCAAAAAAGGGAAGACACACGCTCGATCCCGAAAGCAGACGACAAACCGATGTTCTTCATGTTTTGGCATCACCCGTTGACTGTGCTCTAACCCTCACTCGTTGCTGCCTCTGTGAAGTGGTTCCCGTCTCTAGAACACGCATGGCTACTGCATTAACAGTATATCGTGCTCTGTTCGCTTATTTCAGTAAAGAATGAGCTAGCGTACTTTCGTTCGGTTTCTTCAATAGCAATGGCGTCCATTGAGGTGCTACTACCCTCAACCGCCGCGTCCATTGCGTCAGCATAAAATAAAATGCTAAATGTAAAGGTCTAAGGTCAAATTTTGTTTTAGTGAAATATGATGAAAATGTAATATATCTTTTTTTTAGCCAAAAAAGTGTCGTCACGTCAAAGTTCGCGGCTTTTTATATGAGAAACATTAACCAATTTTGTACAAACTTCGATGCCTGCGCTTCCGCGTTGCTGGGTTGGGAAGTCAATTGCGCGCTTACTAGTTGCTTTCCAAGCACCACCTATTCGTAAACATAAAAAAATTTTATTGCAAATAAAGAATTACAAACACGTGCGATAATGTGAGCCCTAAAATATCTTCATATCCAAGGTTTGCAGGTAATTCAAAATGTTCGCATTCGTTGCTCGTAAAAACAAAAACAAAAAAAAAGAATCATGTTCTATGTTTGGTAACCCGTTTGCCTTTCTATTTTTTTTTCATCGACTGTTCACACATAGTTGGTAAATACCTATATTTTGTACAAACACTATCTTGCAAAAAGCTACTCCAACCGTATTCACTATTCACCGGAGGTGACAGACAAATCCCACAATTTATACAGTTCTACTTACTTTTTTTGTTTTGTTTGCAATGTAGTTGATACAGGGAGTGTGCCTTGCTAGACCATTTATGGGGTATTACATTTTACACCAAGTTGCCCACATAATTCCGCGCATTTCCGCCTAATATTGTCGAAATGCCCCGATATCCAACCATGTTTTCACGCCAACCGAATGTTTGGTTTATGCGTTATGTAATAGAATGTCTTCCGGCCGCAGACGACGGGCTGGGGAGAGAAGGGATCGGTCATTTCATTCTCTGATCTTTTTTGCGGAATGGTCTAGAATTTGTGCCACGGTGTATGATATAAAGCAGCAGCCCAAAACCCATTCGAGCGTAAGGGCTAGATAGCCTACGTCCGAAAGGTCGAGGGCCTACTAAGAATGGGAAGGGAGGGAGGCAGTATTCGGTTATTTTGCGGGAAAAAATTAACAAAAGAACAGCAATGGTACATGTGTCGCGTTGCAGAGCATCCGACTGTCCGAGCGACACCTAGTGATCTTCAAGGTAACACGCTTTTTGTAAGCTCGTCATTCTGCCATATTTTGAATTTTTTTGCATACACTACTATGGACCCACACTGATTTTAACCCACACTGATTTTATAAAATTTAAAGCAACAACGTACTGGCAGTTTTTAATAGAGCGCAGCAAGCACACCTTCATCGCCCTGTCGCACAATGGCTGGACAAACCTAGACAATATCTTTCATGGGGCACTTTTTGCTTTCCTGACATTTTTATAGCAGCATGATAAAAAATACATGTATTTTAAAGGCATTTTCTGACGGCCAGAAGCCCGAGCTCATAGCTTTAGCTTTGGCAGTTGCTCCTGCTAAATCGAGAGTTAGTGCAGCCGAGTTGCCTTTTTAAGCAGAAGCTCGCCCTTGTAGCCTAGTAGTTCTACTGCCGTTATGGTTGATTCACGTAAGAAAAGTGTGAGAAAACCCATTTAGACGAAGCAATACTCATCCCGCCCCCGTCCCTGCTACCCCCCCCCCCAAAAAAAAAGTCACAGCATATCCACGTGGTGAATGATGATGAGTGGGCGAAGCTCCGGAGTGAATCGTCGGTAAACCAGCGATTCTTCCGTTAATTCGCCCACTCATCGCCATGTAAAGACGTGAGAAACACTGTGTGTGTGTGTATACAAACCACAATCTATCACACACACCACAGCTATGGCCGAACGAAACGTCTAGAAAGTCTCGCTTAAACCGCGCGTCGGCACCTTCGGGCTGAGCTCGCCTGATGCGTTTTGCAGACGCCTCACGAGCTCTCGCTGCATCAGGGTCTGCCTGCCGATACGCGCGCTTTCTTGCCGCTTCCCGTTCCCTGACGTTCTGCAGATCCTCTTGGCGCCGCTGCCGTGCCGCTTCGGCTTCCCGCTCTCGTACGGCCGGATCTTGGCGACGCTGCCGTGCCGCTTCGGCTTCCCACTCTCGTACGGCCGGATCTTGGCGGCGTCGCCGAGCAGACTGACGACGCGATTCGGCTTCCCGCTCTCGCACGGCCGGATCTTGGCGGCGTCGACGCGCAGCCTGACGACATGCTTCGGCCTCTCGCTCTCGCACGGCTGGATTCTGTCTGCGAGCGCGCGCTGCCGCCGCCTTGCGCGCTCTCCGCTCCGCAACATGAGCTAAGCGCCATCTGTCATCTCTACATAAAGTTAATTCCGGAACACGCCATCTCTTGAGCCATTCATAAACTAAACCTCGAAGTGGCTACATACCCACAACTAGGAGGGACAGACCCACGCCTTAAGGAGATTCGCCACTAAAACTTGTCCTTATTCTACTTCGGCCCGAACCCCTTACATTTCACTGTCATCTTAACCGCGAATGGAGGTCTTTGACGTCATTTTTGTTGCGTGTGCTCGCGCACACCGGCGGCTGCTGGCTCGTCGAAAGCGCGTGCGCCACTTATTATGGACACTAAATTCCTTGGTTCAGTATCCCTTTAAAGCCTGGTTCACACTTGCGAATCGGCGGGCGAATCTGCAAGAATTCGGCCTCCGGGCGGTAGCGTCCACTGTGCATTGCCGCGGCGATTCCGCTTCGGCGGCAGCGGATTAGCTGTAAGTGTGAACCAGGCCTAACTACGGTGTTTCACAAGGGTCAATAGTTGGACCTCTCGTCTTTTTTTAATAATGACCTTCATATCCATGCCTCCTTTTCCATTCGCCTTTTTGCTGAATACTGTAGTATTTACGACGATATCATAGCTACTCTAACATCTATGCTCATCAAACCAATATTAAAAATGAAACAATTTGTGCGATGACTGGCCTATGAAACTTATCATTTATGAATGTAAATTTATGAGTCTCTCGTAAAAATACCGCTTTACTTTCCTAATTTTTCAAACATTTTATTCACAATAGTGTGCCTTCCTATAAATACCTTGGTGTTCATGTAACTAATTATCTCTCTGGAAAAGAATATAGACTACATGCCTAGGGATGATAATCAATTATTGTGTTACGTCGAAATAAATTGTTTTCTTACCCCCATTTTATAGAAATAATTCTTCAGAAAACTTAAATTAGTAGAAAACTTTGATACCCTGCTCCAATATGGTACCCTGTTATCACCCTTGCTATTAGGGTAATACTGCTACTTAAAATCATTCCGCCCGTTTTATACTTCCTATCACCGCGCAGCTAGCATACGAATAAAACCAGTTGAACGTATATGGGTGGTTTCATCTCAAATCGAGCAGGCTGAAAGGGTCAAATTGTTAACTTTTACGAAAAAAAAAGTTTGGGGGCAATTTCTTAAATGGAGTAGGGCGCAAACCGCATGTTCCCCAGATTTTTCCTTCTCGAATTACGAAGCGTAGAAGCCGCAGTGGCAGAAACTAGTATTTTTGCCTGCCGTCGCAGGTCGCGTGTTTGACACCCTCTACTGGCGCTGGTATTTTTTTTTGTTCACCCTTTTAAATTTCTTCCCTCATTTAATAGGTACCATAAAGATACCTTAATGTGTATAAAAATATTTTTAGGAGTTTTTAGTTTTTTCTAAAAAATGTCAAACTATTTGTTTAGGTCAATTTTCAGTCAACTTTGACGGGTCCTTACTTTGGAGGTAAGGTAAATTTTCTTCCTATAGCTTTATAGAAAGCCCAAAGGAAGCCCATTATAGATATAATAATACCATTATGATCTGTTGGCAAGCCGCTCCGACACTATCATTTAAACATTGTGAAAAATAACAAATGTTCAAATTTTGAAGTCGACTTTCTAAAAAAAAAAACGCTTTTGTAAATTTTGATTTTTTAATTTTATTTAGAAAGAGTAGTCGACTGAAAGAAAAGAAAACAGTCTTGAACCGTAATTTTTGTTTGTGTGTCCTCAATTTCATCCGCAATCGCATGAAATATGTGCTCATTTGACTAAACTAGAGCAAACTTACCGGCATTGTGCGCCTCTACGATTTCGAAAAATATATTTTCCTTATTGTTTACGTTTTTGAAAAAAGAATGTAAGGTAGGCGAACTCGTTATATTTATTGTAATTTAAAACTGGAAATAAAAAAGAAACCATATAAGCACTGTACAAAACAATGTGTAACAAGTATATACGAATCAAAAGGCAACGCAACATGTAAAAAAAATCTATATAGAACGGTTCAAAGTAAACGAGGGTGGCTACTCATTATCCACCCTATTACGATTGAATGATACATTCTCACACCATTCAAATCTTGTACCTGCATTTTCAGGATATATGCGCCGGGTTTGGTTCTCCTTGCATCTTGCATATCGCTGAAGGTTGACTGCACAGCTCTTGCACCCCAGTAATGTAGAAACGTGCGCACAAAACTAGTAAAAAAAAAACACATCAATGGCACATTTTCCGAAGGCAGTACATTTCTTTACTAGTTTGATGTAACTGTGAATCAGTTTTCACACGCAGTAGCCACGCCGTCCTTGGTTGCAGTTTTGAACATGCCGGCACGCACTCACTGATGATCTTCTGAACTTCAGGACACAAAGCAGGTACGTGCATGACTTGACACGTGTGCGCAGATACTCTGAACGTTCGCAAATCTTTTCTAGGGCAACGTTCAAGGCGCCTTCCTCCAGTGTCCTCCTACACTCGGCGGGGTTTACCTTCTCCCACTTTTTTTGTTGAGCTCCTGGAAACGCTTGAGCTTCTCTTTGACGGTTGAGAGTAGAACCATCCCTTTGACTTTCGGTTTGAGTGCCTCAACGCAGCTTTGCGCGTTCGTTATGGAGTACAATTCTGTAGTTATCAAGTCATGCATGGATGCGTGGTGCTTGAGCACGCCGCCCACACCAACACACGAGCCTTTGCTGTGCCCTGATGCGGAAAATATTAACTTGGTGACGACATTATTTTTTTTTCGTAGACCTGGTGCTCTGCTTTAGAAGTGGCTTGGAGCGCCATCTGAAATATAAACGAGTTGCGTGAAAATAGGCAATACTTCCTCCAGCCGTCCTTCGACGACGTTGAGCACAAAAAGCGCATGGGACCAGTCATGGATGATGTCGTCGCTCACTACGCCGAAGTTTAACGTTCCCTGTTCGGTCGTAGCCACGCAGGTAAAGATGGGAACCATCTTGCTCTCCCATTGATGTCCTTGCACCGCGCGCTGGATCACGACACTCCAGTTTTTAGCAAAATCGAAGTGCAAGGTGACGGCACGTTGACTTCACATGCGGTTTCTAGAACCACATGGCTCTTCGCTGGGCGCGTCTGATGAAGTGGGGAATGAATTTTTTGTCCAATTTAGAAACTCGTTAAAAATTTCGGATGATTTATGTACAAGATTTGAATGGTGTGAAAATTTGACATTCAATCGTAATAGGCTGTATAATGAGTAGCCACCCTCGTTTACACTGAACCGTTCTATATAAAAACAATGTTTATATGTTGCGTTGCCTTTTGATTTGTTTATACTTGTTACTCATTGTTTTGTAGTGTGCTTATGTGGGTTCTCTCTTATTTCAAGTTTTAAATTACAATGAATATCACAAGATTGCCTACATCACGTTCCTTTGTAAAAATGTAAACAAAAATAAAAAAACACTATTTTTTGAAATCGTAGAGGCGCACAATGCCGGTAGGTTGCTTTATTTTAGTCAAATGAGCACACATTTTGAGCGATTGTGGCTCAAATAGAAACAATTCAACCTAGATATTAGATTTCTAGATTATTTTTCCTTGTAGTCAACTATTAAATATAAAATAATTTAAAAAAGATTGAGGTTTTTGAGAAAATTGATTTTAACATTCAGCATTCCATTTTTCTCACAAAGTTTACTTAAAGGTCTCGGAGCGGCCAGTCAACTGATAAGAACGTCTTATATATAAGGAGTTTGCTTAGGGCTTTCTATGGAGCTAAAGAGATAAAATTTACCTTAAGTACAGACAAAGTAAAGACCTGTCAAAGTTGAGCATAAATCGACCTGAACGACGAGTTTCACATTCTTTTAGAAAAACATAAAATTCCTAAACATATATGAATACATCAAGGTATATTTATAGCACCTATTAAATGAGGGGAAACAGTAAAGATGGCGGAGGAAAACATTAGTGGCAGCAAACCTGGTGTCGAACGCGCGACCTGCAACGGCAGGCAAAAATATCAGTTTCTGCCACTACGTCTTCTACGCTTCGTAACTCGAGCACAAAAACTCTGGGGAACATACGGTTTGCGCCCTCCTTCATCTGGAAAATCCCTCTAAACATATATTTTTCCGTCAGAATACAAAAATTAGGCCCTTTTAGCCTGCCTGTTTTGAGATGAAACCAACCATATATATATATATATATATATAAATATGGGTGGTTTCATCTCAAATCGGGCAGGCTAAAGGAGTCTAATTTAATTTTCACGAAAAAAGATATATGTTTTGGGGGCATTTCTCAAACGAAGGAGGGCGCAAACCGCATGTTCCCAGATATTTTGTTCTCGAGTTACGAAGCGTAGAAACTGGCAGACACTAGTGTTTTTGCCTGCCGCCGCAGGTCGCGTGTTTGACACCCTCTGCTGGTGCTTGTGTTTTTCCTACGCCCTTTTAACTTTTCTCCCTCGTTTAATAGGTACTATAAAGAAACCTTGACGTATTCATGTATTTTTAAAAGTTGATTGTTTTCTAAAACAAATGTCGAACTTGTCACTCCGGTCGCTTTTTGGTCAAATTTGACAGGTTATTACTTTGTCTGTACTTAAAGTAAATTTTCTTTCTTTGGCTCTACAGAAAGCCCAAAGCAAACCCATTATAGATATAATAATATCATTATGATCCGTGGACTAGCCGCTCCGCTACCTTCACGTAAACGTTGTAAGAAATAACAAATCTTGAAAGTTAGAGGTCGATTTTCTCGAAACCCCATTTTTGTAAAATTTTATTTTTTATATTCTTTTAGATATATTAGTTGACTACAAGAACAAACAATCTAGAAATGTAATATTTTGGTTGTATGTCCTCTATTTGAGCCACAATCACGTGAAATGTGTGAACATTTGTTATTTTTACAACGCTTACGTGAAGGTAGCGGAGCGGCTACTCAGCAGATCATAATGATATTACTATACCTATACAGGGCATAATTAGGGCTTTCTATAGAGCTTGAGAAATAAAATGTACTTTAAGTACTGACAAAGTAATGACCTGTCAAATTTGACCAAAAATCGTCCTGAGTGACGAGGTTGACATTGTTTTTAGAAAACAATCGAATTATTAGAAATATTGGAATACGTGAAGGTATCTATGTAGTACCTAGTAAATGAGGGGAAAAAGTTAAAAAAGGTGTAGAAAAAACACTAGCGCCAGCAGAGGGTGTCAAACACGCGACCTGCGACGGCAGGCAAAAACACTATTTTCTGCCACTGCCGCTTCTACGCTTCGTAACTCAAGAACAAAAAATCTGGGGAACATGCGGTGTGGAGGAAGGGACCCGAGACGTGTCCGGTTCCCTTCACGTCATTGCGGGCGCTGGTGTCGATGCTGCATCTTGAAGGAAGAACCGCTGGACAGGCCTGTTGATCTCTCGCCCAGGGTGTTTTCGTCTGGACCCTCGTCACTCAAGAAGTCGTCCTGCCCAGACTCGTCCCACGGACTTTCCCGGTCGTCGTGGACGTCTGCCGCCCCAGCTCCGGGTGCATATTTTGTCTTTCGGTTGGTGGTGTCCTTTCATTTCACCTTCCACCACTTTGGAGGAGCTGGGTGTTCGGTGCTTGGAAGAGGATCTGCTTGGGAGTCCTCTCACGGTAGCTCTTTTCTCTTTAGCATTTTCGTCCCTTTATGCTCAGCTTGAACCGTGGCAATTGACTTTGCGTTCGGATTGTGCGCGGACTCAGGAGATGCTGCGCCCTCTCTGCCAATACGAAATGAAGGACCGTCCGTTACCCCGCCGCTTCAAAGTCCCTTCTGACCGACAACTGCCGTTGCCTTTGAATTCGGACTGACAAAAGTTCGAAGTTGACGATTCTTTGACGCACACCGAATCCGGCTTCTCCGACCACCCCTCAGTCGCTCTTCTGTACTTTAGACCTGGTAGTATTACTTTTGTTTCTCGACCTTCTGTCCTTCCAGAGCTGTGTACGTACGCTTTGTCGAAGGGTCTGCTTGCCTGTTGATAGTAGTCCCACAACTCTTGACATATCATGTTGTTCTCGGCTTGCAGACGCATCCGTGATGTGGGCTATTTCAGACGGCTCGCTCCCTTGCGAGACTTTGCAGTGCTCGAATTTTCCGGGTCGTGCTGAGCACACGATATCCGCCGGCTCCGACATCCCGTTCAGCGGGGAGATCTGGTGTTCCTTGTCCGTGCGCCCCGGGACACCTGGTCGCATTTTCAGCTTGTTATGGACGAGTCTTGACTGCTGAACCGTGCCTCAAAGGTGTCGGTCCCTCTCCGGCCCGATTGGTTGTTCCTCAGCGCGAGTCTTCGAGATCCTCCTGTTCTGGGTTGCCGTCTCGTTCACGGCGCCTCCGAATCGTTGCGGTGGTTCGTGTAGAATCTGTTTTTCATCCCGTTGAGTCCCGCGCACCGGAGAAATCTTCACCTCTTCGTCTGCTCCCAATTCTATTCTTTCGCTGCTCGGCCTAGCATGCACAAAATCTTCAGTTGCAACGTTTGACTGCACGGGCTCGCTCCTCCTAGGCAGCGACAGCTTGCGGTGAAGCGGCTTCCGTTTTTTGAGACCGAACGATTTACCCATCTGTCGCAGGCATCCTCCATGGATATAAAGCTATGTGTACCGCTCTCTTCGAGGACGATGCTATCGCACAAAGACATTGGTTCCGAGAGTAGCATCGTAGTTCTCTCTTTCTCGCGTGCAGCGACGGGACTTTTCAATTGGTTCACCAGTTCTTCGAAGACGTCGTTCTGTGTGGCAGCCGACAGATTCGTGAGTGTGCAGTCTCGCGCGTAGATCTTTTTGTGGCCGACCCTACTGCACAGGGACATTGGTTCCGCAAATAGCGCCGTCTTAATCTCTCTCCTGTGTTTGTTGAGGTTATTGCAATCTGACTCTAGGCCTGCGCTACTTATCATGATAGAAACTTCGTACCGCAGATCACGCGTTTTTATGCTTCTTTCAAATGGTTGGAGCGCTGGGTGATCAATTGGTTGAGTGTCGGCTGAATCGGTGACACCAATGGCAGCTCGGCGCCATATTTGTGAAGGATCAAAATCCTCGTTCCCGTCGTTATAGAATTCACATGACAGAGAAAGGGTGGTGACTGTGCTTCGTGGGTGGCCAGCATGACAGGTACAGGTTCCTTGTATCATCCAGCCGAAGACGGTTTCAACTGCCGTTAGTGTCTCGCTGAGGCGTTTAATTTTGCCTGTGGCAATCTTCCAATAGGCGTCAGATCCGATGAGGACACCTATTTCAGTTGGGCATGGCACACCTTCCGGTGCTATATCGGCGCTCAGCATATTTTCAGAATGGAGTCGAGCTTGCAGCTCTTGGTCAACCGGATGACTGATGACGGTGCAGATTTCTGGCACCTCCAATGCTTCCAAGTGGATTCGTGTGGTGGTGGTTCGATCAGATAGTTCGATGGTGACTCGTTGACAGTGATAGCGTGAAGGTCGTCGAGCGTTACCAAACGTAAATAAGGTGAGCTATTCGTTTCCAAGAACTGTGCAGTTCAATTTTCTTGAGACGTCGCGACGCACGAAAGTTCTTTGACTGCCGCTGTCCAACAATATTCGAACAGGGACTCTTTCGTGGAGCGAAGAAGCCCACACTTGGCCCGTTTGAAGCAAAACTGAAGGTCCTTGCCTTGCCGCGTTCGTTGGGGCACTAATAACTGCCGCAGAGTTTGGAGTGGAGTCTTCTCCAGATTGGCCGATGCCCTGCGCAGCTTGAGGGGTCGAGAAACGTCGCATAGAATGGTCAGGTGGTGCCCTCCGCAAGCGGTACAGGTTAGGCTCCTTGCTGTGCGGCAGGCACGGGTGATGTGGTTCTGTTTGGCACACTTAAAGCAGCAGCGTGCCCGTGGGAGCCGTAATCGTTTTTCCTGGGTCGATAATGTAACCTGGCAGCTCTGAACGTCCTGTTCGGCGGAGCCGCAGAGCGGACACGAAAGGACTCGGCGGTGAACCGATTCGTTGGTCAGTGCCAGTGCAGATGGATTGTTCGATATTAACTCACTTTGTAAGTTCGGCTGTTGTGATGTGCCTTCTGATGCCCGAGTAGGTTGTTCCATGCGTCCTTCCTCTCGTATCTCTATCTGGATTTGAAGAAACGTCATGATAAGCTTGACTTGATCATCTAGACGCCATTCGAGCGTGTTAAGGCTGTCTGCTGTCGCGCTTTCCTTTATTTTCTGGCGGTACATGAGTGCTAGGTCTTCGGGAAGAGCTCTCATCAGTACACGATGAAGAACCACCGCGTAGTTGTTCGGCGGAACATTCAAGCCTTATAGAGATGTTGTGCGGAAGCGAATGGCGTCGAACAGCTGACGTAGTTCGGTGACGTTTCTTGAGCTGCTTATTTTCGGGAGATTCAGTAGCTGGTTAATATGTTCGTCGATCAAGATATCACGTCTTCCAAATCTGTCATGAAGTGTACGAACTGCAAGGTCATAATTCTGCTCGGAGAGACGAATGCCTTCGACAGCCCGCTTTGCGTTGTGAGTAAGGTATGCCATGAGGTAGTTAAATTTCTCGATGGGAGGAAGATTGGGATTTCTGTGAATCGTGACTTAAAAATGGTCCCAAAATCCCTGCCAGTCACTGATGTTTCCGGCAAAGGTAGGTACCTGGAAGGTAGGTACCGAGTTTGGGAAGGGCGACCCTTCGATGGCTGCCATGAGCGGGTACTGTAAGGACGGTTCCGGTGGGAGAAAGGCTGCTCAGGGTTTCGGTTGTGGGAGGGTGGCCGCTGTGCTGCAGTGTGTCGGTTGGGGTGCTTGCAACGCGTGGCGATGATCGTGGGTTGGTTTAGTTTGTCCAGGGCGTAACGAAGGCGCGTGATGCCGTGGCTAATCCCCGTGCGGTAGTCCTCTGCTCCCTCGATTTCGTTCTCCAAGTCGTCGTCGGTTGTCGATGTCAGGATATTTCGGTCCAGGTCGGCTAGGCTTGTCTGCTTCTGGATGAGATAGTCGAGCGGGAGCCGCAAGTCAAGGTATGTTGTGTTCGGGTTCTGGATAAGATCGTTCAGCTGCGATATCGTCCTGGTGACGGCGGAGCGGACAACGCCGCGGGTACTGCGTAGGCGGTTCATGTCCTCTCGAGGGGTTTCGGCACCAAATTTATGTGGAGGAAGGGACCCGAGACGTGCCCGGTTTGGATGGCCGTTTATGGAACACTGACATTGCGGGTGCCCATGCCCCGCGTCCAACTTATACCCGTTTTCACCTTAAGAAAAAAGTGGGTGTGTCCCTCTCGTCGCATGCTTATTGGTCGCATGCCGTCGCACATATTATTCCGGTCTGCAAAGTAGTTCCGATAAAAGTTTGCTCTCAGGGAAGCTAGCGTTATTTAAGCTTAGATAAATTTGTTATTCTCAGTAGGATAAATAATATACCTCCTTAGTACGCGTGTATTCACGTAATTCAACGCCTCACAAGATCTGAGGATCGATGTTCGTAGCCAGCCGGCCAGCCGCTGTCGCTCGCCTTCCAAGATGGCGACTCCAACAACTCTGGCTGAGCGGTCCGTGTTGTCAGCACTCTTTCCTGAAGACGTTTCCCCTCGGGTGTACTTCAAACGTCACGCAAGTGGAAATGTCCTGTCGAGCCAGACAAGGCAGTGTGTTTTGAGCGTTTATTCTTGGATGCGGCGGCAGTACCAAGAAAAAAATGTGGTGGAAGTCGTCAACCTGACTGCCGCCGCAACGGGGATCAGTGTTAGCTCGGTCTACGAGATCAAGCGTGGCTTCAAACGTGCCAACGGAGCTGTGAAATCTCCTTCAAAGAAGCGCCCGAAATTCGCTGAAAAAAGGAAGAGGATTTCAAATCACGACGCGTGCACTTTGACGGCCGTGAGAAGCTGCGAAGCTGCCTGCACAATTTCTTCCGTCGGGGGAGATCCCAACGTTGAAGAAAATCGCCGCTCGTCTCCAAGAAGACGACGTGCTGCCGTCCTGTTCCTGGACTACCCTGTATCGCCTGCTGAAGGACATGGGTTTCGAGAAACAGAAACGGAATCGCAACTCCGTCCTAATTGAGAGAGAGGACATCGTCGAGTGGAGGCGGCGGTATTTGAGGGCAATCGGAAAGCACAGAGCCCAAAACCGCAAGATCTACTTCCAGGACGAGACTTGGGTGAACGCCGGCCTCACAGTTGACAAGGTGTGGACTGACAGCACCATAAAGTCAGCAAGGCAAGCCTTCATGTCTGGACTGACGACTGGGCTAAAGGCTCCTTCTGGAAAAGGTGAAAGAGTGATTGTCACTCAATCCCATAGAGTTGATATGGGCACGAGTCAAGCAGGAGGTCGCCTCCAAAAACATCACATTCAAGCCCAATGACGCTGAGCGGCTCTTGAGGGAAGCAGTGGACAACGTAACAGCTGTCCATTGGCATGACTGTGTAGAGCATGTGAAAAAAATGGAGGCGAAGTTTCGAGAATGAGATGTCCCAGAGTCGAACCTCGAGCCAGTCATCATACCCCTCGATGCAAGCGACACGGAGGAGGAGAGTGGAGACGACGACGGAGCTGACGACGAGGACGAGGGTGAAGAGATCTTCGGTGTTCAGCCGTTAGAATGGAATTGACCGTGAACTAATGTCCCCCTAGGACATGTTCTCTCCTGAAAGTGGCTAGAACTTTGGACTCTGTTTGTCATACCCCAGAACACAAAGCGGTCCTTTTAAGGACCATTCACATACTGCAAAATCGGATTCCCGACTTCATACACGCCTAACCTCCAGTGTCATGTTGTTGTCGTGATTCTACGTTTCATTACGTAATAGCCTTATTCATGGCTTCTCGAGGTCTTTGAAATCAGCTGTATGTATTCCACTGCACCGTGAATAACCAGTACAAAGAATCACTCTACAAAAAAAAAGTTTTCAGTTGTACTGCACTCGCTAGTTTGCCCATCTACAGCAGAGGTGTCAGGCGCCATTTTGGCTTTTTGCTTTCTAAACATATATGCATACAATTACACTTTAAGGGTCGTTTTTATTCAAGAAAGAAGACATAGTGTTGGCAGCATGCCGAAAGTAGACCATTGTTCTGCAATGTGACCCTGAGCGTAACATTTCACTTGCTCACCTCATGCATATTCAGTGTCGCTTACACTTCATTTTGAGGTCTAAACATTATGTTCAGCCCAGTCTTTCATTGAGATAGCTCCGTTATTGCAGTGATCAGTTCTTATGGCGGTTTGTGGGAAAGTAAACTCACAAACTGCCATCTACATGCCTTGGGGTCGCTCTGGCAATAAACGTATCTCACATCCACCATGCTGTTTTAGATTATAATCGGGATTCTTACCGCCATCCACACACAGGGCCACTCGGGCAACAAGCAGAAGCTTTAATGGAATCGTGGAAGAACGTATCTCACATCAACCACGCTGTTTCTGCTTATAATCAGGATTTGTACCACCATCCCCACACCACGGAACTTAAGAGAACAGAATTAAAGAATAAAAATTGAAATTCACCGCGACACACAAGGAAACCGATTGCCCACTCAATATATACACGTGAACGTCAACGCAATAACGTAAACAAAGGTATATTAGGACAGAATAAACTATGCAAACTTACGTTCGTGGCTGGTAGCAGATCTGATCAATCCCAGTTCATCAAGTTTGCGGCGATGTCGATGATGTCAGCTGATATTTTTGCTTTAGCGCTCCATGTTTGCCGTTAAAAACTGTAAATACGCTAAAACTGGCAGACGTTGATTTTTTTCTCATGGTGTTTTTAGAAAGCCGACGGTATAAACGATGTTAGATATACAAGGATATGTTTATTGAAAACAGTTTAAAGAAGCGATGCAAAATTGTGCATAGCATAAGCATGTTTATCAGAAACAAACGCTATTTAACGAGGTATGTTCTAGCTTTTTGCCACTAGAGGATGCTGCAGTGCTAAATTCCTTTTGGTTTCGGTCTCTAATTGTGGATCCCACCACCTCCCGACGGAGAGTGGTGAAATCTACGCGATATCGCGCCATTTCATTGGTGGAAACCCAGAACACTCCGCCACCGGCCGGACATGTTTACTTCGGTTCTTAAAGGAGCGGTGCAACGATACTCAATTGGAATGTTTTCTCTTTACACGAGCTTACTGGCACACCTGGGACTCAAGGATACTCACACGCAACGCCACTGGCCAAGAAACTCCTTTGTTGCGGTGTAATTTCAAGGACAAAATCGATCATTTTCATTCAATCTCTCCTTTGCAAAATTTGATGACGTAACGTGGGGATCGCAGTACACCCATATGACGATATTTGAATGCGGTTCATAGATTGGACCCGAGCATTGCGTGGGCACTCGATTTGGGCTCGTGATAATTACTAGCTCGAGAAGCATTCGGGTAGTGGCCCGTGTCCAATCGCTGCAACGACGACAATAGCCGAGCCATAACAATGTCTGGAACTCAGCGCGTGTCCTGTGCTTTGCCAACCCCAGCGCGTGGCTATGAGCAACATTGGCGGCATATAATCCGCTCCAGATCACGTGGCCGCTTGTTCTGGCTGCGAGTTGAGGGGGTGAACGCTGCTCGTTTTTCTTTAAGTTTTTTTCTGGGACTTCT
Organism: Ixodes ricinus; assembly: GCA_037355805.1. NCBI lineage: Eukaryota > Metazoa > Arthropoda > Arachnida > Ixodida > Ixodidae > Ixodes > Ixodes ricinus. Next base: position 517 of record JAZHYW010018943.1, on the reverse strand, counting down.
ATTGCGTGGGGTGAAAAACGAACGCGTGTTTCATAGGTCATTAACGTCAGGGATCCGTTTTAAGCGGTATTTGCGGAAAGTACAAAAATTGTTGCATCGCCCCTTTAAGGCGAAAATGAGTATAGTTGTGCGCGCGCTCTTTCCTCGTCGTTTTCTCAGCATTCGGTTTGCAGCCTCCTTCATTTGAGAAATGCCCCAAAGCATATATTTTTTCGTGAAAATTCAGAAATTAGATTTTTTTACCCTGCCCGATTTGAGATGAAGCTCATCATCGGGCAAGCTGAAAGCGGTCTATTTTTTTATTTTCACGAAAAAATGTATGTTTTGGGGGCATTTCTGAAATGAAGGAGGGCGAAAACCGCATGTTTCCCAGATTATTTTTTCTCGAGTTACGAAGCGTAGCATCCGCAGTGGCAGAAACTAGTGTTTTCGCCTGCCGTCGCAGGTCGCGTGTTTGACACCCTCTGCTGGTGCTAGTGTTTTTTGTACACCATCTTAACTTTTTATCCTCATTTAA